>PITA01005876.1:0-74371 GCA_004023965.1 Spilogale gracilis
CTTCCAAAAGCCTCAGTTCCTTTCTCAGAGTCCAAAGTCTCTCATGCTTCATCTCCCTCTCTAATTTACCCCAGTTCACATTTCCTTTCCTTCTCCCTTCCTTTTTCAGCTCCTGACAATCTCTATTGTCCTTGGGTAAAGGTAAGAAACAAACCCCATATTTAAGTTGAATGCTATTGTAAATAGAATCCTCTGGGACTGTATTTACACTAATTCATGATTGAAATCAAGAATCTCTACCAGACTTACTATGTCCCTCAGTTCTCAAGTGCAAAGAAACACTAAAGATGTATAAGAAAATAAATGGATGAAAAGAAATGTACTGCCTCTCCGCCTCATACCATCTAGAGTGACCTCTACTTGTACTCAGTCTCACAAAGAAAAAAAAAAAAGAAGCCAAGACTTTAGGGTAGATGACTATTTGTTGAGTGAAAGAAAAATATACTTAGATTTATCAGGTTTTGTCGTATTTGCCTTTGTGTTGTGTAGGAAGGAGGGTTCGAGGCACAAGAGAATTCTCAGTTCTGGGTGCATAGTGTCATGGAAACACAAACAATTATAAGACAGTCATTAAAATTATATCAAAGCATTATTTTGCTTTAAGTTTCCCAGCATGACTTGTGTTTAAGCAGGACACATGCATTTTAATTGTGAGTGTATAATTTCAAATTCTTGTCAACATCAATAAGAACAAAAAAAGTTTCTTTATAAATATTTGTCCAAAAATTCAAACCACCAAACACAATATATTAAAAATTCTTTTAAAATCCAAAGTAACTTAATCTATGGAACGTGAACATTTGAGCAAGTCATTACGACACCCAAGTCTATAAAGTTCTCTTCATATGGAATTTGTTTTTGTAGACTAATTTTTTATCTTGGGGTTTTCTGTGAAATGCGAGGTGTTTCAGTTAACTGACCTAAACTGACAATCAAAATAATAGTTTACGCCAAATGTAACCACATTTATAACACAAATATGGGTTGCATCATTGCAGAGCTGCACGGATATTTGGGGAAACCTATAGAGCTTCAATTAAATGACTTGGCCGGCAAGTTTACCTTTCTCTTCACTGCAAGCGCTCTTCCTCAAAAAGTTTGAGAACGAAGTCAGTTTCATCCTCACTTAGATATGTGACAGTTTAGATTCACACTATTTTATCTTTCTGCTTCCAAAAACAATGAGAATCATTTTATTACAAAAAATGATTTAAATATTTAAGGAATCACCAAAGCTTCTGAAGTCTTGGCATATATAATTGGTTTATTTTCTTGAACTATCACTTTTACCTCCCACCATGCAAATATTTCCATGACACAAATGATACACACCCATCCACCCATTCCCCCACAGGTGTAAAGCGACTATACAGATAGGGAAAAAAAAACCTGGAGTCTCTTCCAGTCATACAAAATATTAACTACATGGCTTTCTCCAGCTGAAAAAGACCCTACTCTATTTGCATTTGTGATATTGGTATAGCACCACGAGAGAGAAATCTTTAATTAAGGCTTGAGTCTAAATTTAATTAGATAAATGTACTGTGTGGAGATTTATACCATGTCTCTGCTCATCGACTAACGAGGTACCCACTCAGAAAACATTGTGCCGAGACCTCTTTGAGGAACGGAGACATGCCCGTTGACTCACCATTTGCCTTGAGCAGAGACCGTGAATCTGAGAACAAAAGGGACCTTAAAGATCTTGTCTGACACCCACAATTTTATAGCAGAGGAAACTGAAGTTCAGAGCAGTTACTAACCCGCCGCAGGGCCCACCACTGGTTAGCAGCAAGTGTGATCTTCCCAACTCTAAGGAACACATTTCATACATAAGTAAACAGCTGTATATAAAAACATATTTCTTTCTCTCTTAATTTGTCTTTCATCTTGAACTTGAAATCATCGGGCTTATGCTAATTTATTTAGAATTTCTGGATATCAGAATCCACTTCCTTTGCCTCTCTTTCTAACCCAATCTTGCCATGTACCCCCTAACAAAATTCACTTTGGTTTAATATGTGGGAAGCAGGAGGAAGTATATGTTGACAGAGTCCTCAAGGGTCTTCCTGTGAGGTAAGCACCTTCTACATGCTACTCTAGCTACAAGTAGGAGAATATATATACATACCACTTGGAAATATTACAGATGATTAATTAGTTAGGATTTATAAAGTGCTTTGAAAATGAAATGTGCTATTATTACACCTAATTAAAGTTCTCTCTTATATATTCAGCAACAGTTTCATTTGGTATTTGCTTCTGTGCCAAAAATATAGCTGTGTAGGCTCTAGAGGCATTAATATGAAAGGTAGTTGCAGGTAGGTTTTGCTGCTGCTTCTTTTTTAAAACAATTATTTGGCACTTCTTGTCCCTAGACACAGATCTGCCCTACGTAAGTCAATGCTGTATTTTGGAGTGAAATGTTTTTTAATAAATAGCTTTGTTGTGTGTGGCAAAACTGTATACCAGCAAAGTAAATGCTGATTCACAAAGAGACAGCCACAAATGATAATATATGCCCTAAGTTACGGCAAGACTGCCCATCAGATGAATACAAACATGCAGAGACAGCATTGGTTGAAGCAAAAACTCTGGCGGGTCTGAATCATTCCCTCGGATCTTCGAGGTGGTATCATCAGTAGGACCTTGTAAACATCTTTCTCCACTGGCTAGGCTACTGTCTTAACCTGCCATGATACATCGGGAGTGTGGAATAATTTGGTTGGTCTGGTTTTGCTGCCACATGTAGATACCCAATGGAGTCTCCAGGGCGAGAAGAGAGAGGTGTGTGTGTGGAAACTCAATCCGATTTAGAAATCAACTCTCCTGTAGGTAATGTTGTGTTCTAATAAAGACCTGGAAATACAGACTCAGGGTGTAATTAACAGAGTTGGGAAATCAACAAGCCAGAAAACTGTTGATAGAGAAGTATTTCTATTGTTCAAAACATGTTTGGTGCATTAGGAAAACAAAACCAAATTCTTTCTCTTGGCATCTACCTCAAAAAGCACATCAGCTAATGAACAGGGCATGAGGGTTGATATTACAGCATCACCAGCAGCCTGAGACCTATTTGTATGTGGTTAGAAGCTAAGTTCTAGTTTACTGCTGATGTCATTAGTCAAACTTGCATTAGTGAGGTGGGCTGGCAAGCTTTCCATTTCTTCCACATAATAAACAACCATGGCATACCACAGACAAACATGAACCTGAGCTTGTCATGTGTTCTGAAAAGATGCAGGGTCTACACATGCCGAAGGGGTCTCATCGCTGGAGCCGCGGGGGCTGGAGTGATGACACAGGACCCTCTTCTTTTGCATCCTCTCTGCAAAGGCAAGTGACCCTCCATCCTGGCCTGAGCACAAATGAATGGAAATGGTTTATAGCACTTCTTAGCTAGAAATGCTGGCAGCCAGTTCTCCACTTGGTAAACTCAGCAGGAAATAAAGAAAACTAAGCCCTCAATTAAGGAACACGGTTTGAACTGCATGAATGTGTACATTGTAAAAATCTAATTGTGCATCTATAATTTCCGGCAGAGTGCACATATCTACTGTAAAAACCACAAAACTCCACTGTACATCTGCTCTAGCTATTGAAATTCTGAGACAGCATTCTTCAAATACATTATTCTAAGAAATCCCGCATAAGTATAAATAACCAAAGTCAGACTTCACATATCTGGCAAAAGTAAATGTCAAAATTGGGTGAATTTATATTTTATTGCTCCTTCTCTTTATTTTGGAGCTATTTCCCTTCCACTTGGCAAGTTATACAGCACCTTAGCCCATACTCGGTTGCATTTCAAATACAATCTCTGTGGCATATATGTTAGCAGAAGTATACTCGATAGGTATTCCGAAGGCTCAGTTAATTCTTATTTACTAATTTTATGAGGAAGAATGTCCATGTGGGCATGAGTGTGCCTACACACACACAACACACACACACACAGAATCACACATTGCCTGAATAATCTCTAGAGGTTTCTACTGAAGTGTTTTCTAACAAGGGCACCAGTTGAGTTAATCACCCCAGTACAAATTAGGGGTGCTCAGGACCGAACCATTTGCTCTTCCATTGGCCTCCTGACAGTGTGTGCTTTTCATTCATGCCATTCCCTCAGTGGAATTACTGACGTCGCGCTTTAAATACACTTTTCTGTAAGTCAACTAACAAAAATAATTAGGAACTGTGAAAGGCTATATTGATAGAGTAAAAATATATAAAACAACTCTGACAATTCTCCTAGAGGACTCCATACATCATGAGACTTTGGGCTTTTTTTTTTTTTTTGGCTAGAATGTAAATAAACTAAAGTAAAATCTCAGGTTTTAAAATGACTTTAAAGAACCACACATTTCCTGAAAGAACCATTTTCAAATTACATATAAACATGTTTAATCAGTCTTTACTGCTCTAAGTGGCAGGGGGATTCCCCAGGGGCCCAAGTCGGTGACCTCCAGACTGGTGGCTCGGACCCCAGCAGTGTCTACATGAGGCTACTGGCTCGATCCGTCTCACCACATCGACAAGTTAGTTCAGTCACAACTAATTTGACTCACTTTTCCCAGTGGACTTCTTTTCCTTCACATGGCAGCCCTCACACGTCCCAGCTGCCCCCCAACAAACTGGCCACTGCATAGGACAGTCATGCGACCAAAAGCAAGCAGCGCCATGAAGCAATCCAGGCACCACACAGGGCACGGCACCGTCGCAACCGACGGCTGTGCTGTCATTGGCTACATGCCTGTGAGCAGTGATTTCTCCAGGCTGCTGCCTCTCACGGATCCATCCCGAGAGGTAACGGGACACAGGGACATGGGGGCACAAACCCTCTGCCAACCCTTGCTAGTTATTAGTCCTTTCTCTGAAAGGGAATACTTTGGGAGGGGCAAGAGACAATGATGGCTGCTGTACTACCACGCTACTGCCACCACTGATACAGAGTACCACCATGCTGCTGTTTCAGTACTAGCAGTAGTACTGGTACTGTGCCACCCCACCACCCCCACTGCTACTATCCTGCTGCTCCTACTGTGACAACAGTGACTACTACCACTACTACCATCACCACTACCACTGCCACTACACTATTACTACCACTAATGCTATAGCACTACAGTGGTGTTGCTCCTACTCCCGCTGCTATAATACTACTGCCACCATCACTGCCACGAGTATACTGTCACTACTACTAAACTATTACTACCACTAATGCTACAGCACTACAGTACTGTTGCTTCCACTTTTGCTGCTACAATACTACCACCACCATCACTGCCATGACTATGCTGTCACTACTACTACACTATTACTACCACTAATGCTACAGCACCACAATGCTGTTGCTTCTACTCCTGCTGCTACAATACTACCGCCACCATCACCATTACTATAACTACTGTTCCCACTATACTACTACTACTACTACAGTACTGCACCCCCAGTACTATAACGCTGCTCTAATACTACCACTACCACTATTGCTACTGCTACACCACTACTATAATTCTACTACAGTATCTCTGCCACAGCTCCAACATTACTCCTAGTACCATCATCACCTCTTACTGCCACTATTAATATTACTCCTCTCTGTATTCCTCTCCTCAGATCGCTGCCTAGTGTTATATTGACATCATAGTTGGAGGCAAGAACTGGAGCAGCGGGTCTCCTAGATTTCCATGTCCCGTTCTGCTTCCTACTAACTGCAACTTTGAATAGGTAAATCTTTCTGTGCCTCAGTTTCCTCCTCTATAAAATAAGGGTGGTAGCAGTAAATAGCTCAAAAGATTATTACCAGTTCTCAGTGTGCTAATATTTATAAAGTCTTTAGAGCAGTGCCTGGCTCAGAGAAAACACTACATAACTGTATGCTAGAAGAAAAAAATCAGCATGGGTTGTTGATAACTGGCAATAACACGACGTGATGGGCATTAACTGTGTTTAACTTGGTGCCTGTAAACAACATATTGCAGACTGCCAAAATTTGCTTATTAATGGTTGGTCATACAATCTTAAAAAGGTGAGTGGCTGAACCAATGATCCATAAAACCACTGGAATTATCGTAACCCATAATTTAAACAGGATGCAAGAACGGCCAACTGACCTTTCTCTCTGAAAACTACAGTCAACTCCCAAGAAACGTCTTGGACCCTTAGTTACAGAGTTCTAAGTCGTGGTTGTGGTTGATATGAATAATCAATGTGGCGTGTGAGGAAGGGCCGTTCTGGAGAAGACCCGTGGTAGTCACGTTGGTCAGGGAAGTTTGGGGTTCTCAGTAAAAGTTTCTGGAAAAGGTTCCTTTGCAAAGTACAAAATAAGAGGTCTCCAACCCACTGAAGCTCAAAGGGTCCTTGGATAAAATTGACAATTTACTTTTTGTACTTGGATACAGTTTTCCTGTGGGGAGCTGGCCAGCCTTTCCGGTGACCGTGGCTGGCCTTCCGTTACCCGGCTCTCGTATATGCCCGACTGCCGAGTCGCTGGCCCTCAGCAAGGCTGCTGCGTGCTTGCCAGTAGGCAAGTAAACTGCTCAAGGCTTACTTAATATTCTTCCCCACCCGATCGTACCAGAAACAACAAAATTCTGAAGCAGACACGGTTAAAGATGTCACAGGTGTCCTAGTTTGTCAGGACACCGTCTTATGGTTTTCCTTAACCCAGTGTATTCCAGTGGAGTCCTAGCTTGCACACAGCGGTACCCTCTATGCTGTGAATTCTGGCCTCTGAACCTTTTATGTCTTGTAGAGGAAAATCTATAGCCATTAGGTATAAGCTTTTTAGAGAATATAGAATGTCTTCATATCAGTGTGTTCGTCTCCTACCTCCAGAGGCTGCCATGGTCCCCAGCACACAGCAGGTCCGAACAAATACTTGCTAAATGAATGCTTGAACGGATGGACTCAAAGATCTTCAAGACACTCTGACATCACACGTTAGTCTCCGAGACATACAGACTGGAGAGGCTCCCTGCCTCATGGTCGGGTCTTTGGCTGGCAGCATTCATTTCATCCTTTCCACAGTGAGCAGCTGTCAGGGTCACTGTTCCACAGCCTTCCACAGAAATGAGCCGAGCTCCTGGTCTAATCACTGTGTAATGCTGCCCAAAGGGGAACTTGTAATATTCCTGACTTGGTGAGGTTTTCCCCTTCTCGTTATTGATTGCTGTGTGTTACACATCACTGCCAGATTAACCTTCCAGAAAAACTGATTTCACTCTGTCCCTTAACCACGATCCTCAGTGACTCATTATTGCCTAAAAGATAATGACCATTTCCTTAAGTTGGCATCCAATGCGCCTTGCCAACTGGACCTCCCATCTCTCTCACACGGATGGGACCTCTCAGGTCAACACATGTGCCACTGAGCGCCGGACACGGAGTGGGTCAGCTGTCAGCGGATTCATCTGTTTGATAATTGGTATCTTGAAGGGCTGTTGTAAATAAGGCATCATTCTCTCTCTTCATTCTGTTTTCCTCAACTGAAGAAGCCAACCTAGTTCCTCCTTCAGTGACCTGTTCACATCCTGCCTCCTTTACTGGGTCTTCTCTCCAAGTCTACCACGTCCAGAAGCACATTCTCTTCCCCCTGAATTTCTAGAGCACTTCCTCTGTAAAGCATGCCCGAGGAACACTGATCAGAAACTGCTTTGCCTTAATTAATTTCCTGCTCCCTCCCCACAAAACTTCAGCAGACCTATAAGCTTCTTCAGGGAACAGACCAGGAGCCCCATAACGCCTAACCGTAACCTAATCAAGCTCAAGATTTCATTTATCCCCAGTACTATTTCCTGAAATGCAATATAGAGGATATGATACTTTTGAAGAACCAGGCTTACCTATTCTTACAGTTTAGGTTCAGGGAGGGCTTTTTCTATAATGGGGGTTTATAAGCTAAGACCTCAGGGGAGACAACTTTCATGGAGACCTTAAAAGCTCTTGTTATTCTCATGGTACCTAGCGAGGCAGATATAATATGCAAGGGCGTGGTGTCGCTAACCTTAAAATATCTTATTATTTAAATTGGATGCTGCTCGATGCCAAGTGGAGAGTGAAAAATCCATCTCCACTATAAAGCAGGAGGTTAAAAGCCTGGAGAACCTGGGGCGGAAAGAGGTGGGGGGAAGGAGAGTTTTTTTCCCAAGTCCTCACAGCTCGGTAAAGATGGCATTGGCAAAGTGCTGTTTACCAGCATGCTCTTCGTGACTTACTTATTTCTCTAAGTTAGTGGGAACTGTAGTTAAAATATGAACTGACATTTTATTTTTGAAGATTTTATTTATTTTACAGAGAGAAACACAGCTAGAGAGGGAAAACAAGCAGGGGGAGTGAGAGAGGGAGAAGCAGGCTTCCCGCTGAGCAGGAAGCCTGATGTGGGACTCGATATGGGGCTTGATCCTGGGACTCCGGGATCATGACCTGACCTGGGGAAGAATATTAAAGGCAGGCGTTTAATGACTGAGCCACCCAGGCGTCCCAGACTGACATGCTTTTTAACCTATCTTCTGGTTACCTAGCTCTGAGATGTCAGCCTGCCACGGCTTGGGAGGGAGACGCCGTGCAGTGGGGTCCCACACCCAGGACAACCTTCTTGGATCTTGAGACTAGGCAGTAGGGAAGAGAAGGTACCATCTTTTCCTCTAAGAGCAGGTGGCCAAGGGGCCTGTGCTAAGAAGACCTGATACATTACTGTGGTTCTGGCTACATGTTACTCCTTGAACCTCTCCCTCTGCCCCCAATGCCTGAATTATTCATGACACAGTGTAGCATTAGACACAGGCAAGGAGTGCTGCGGCCCGGTGTAAACACACTGAGGGCCTTTGGTGTGAGAATGGCCGTTCTGTGGCTTTAAGTAAGAAAGAGCTGGTGCACCCTGCAGCAGAAAAGCCTGTAGATTCAGCTGTGTTCTTACCTCACTTTCCCTTCTGTGGTGACCTCACCCTGCCACAATGCTACTATTCATGCAGATGGAATGGACCACGGCATACAAAAGTTTCATTTAGTCACATAAACACGAATATTTAGCCTGTTTGATTAAAAACGAAAGCTGGATATTTGGTTTTCTGCAATTTGATGGGGCTGAAAAGTTTTTAATTAGTTTAATTTTACAGACTAACCTTGAAAAGAATAATAGAAAACAAATATCCTTCCCACTTTCTTTCTTTTTTTTTTTCTGGAAAACTATTCCCTGGTACGGTTACCCTTCTTTTACCCTTTCTTGTATCATAGTCTTTAGATCCCATAGAATTTTTTATTTACTGTTAGAAAGTCAAACATAGAAAATATAGACATTGAGACTTTTTCTGGAAATACAGATCTAATTTTTAAAACTGCATTTATTTTATTTAACCAAGCAATCCATTATGACTCCCTGAATGTGTATGTGTGCGCATGCCTATATACACATACATATTTCTGAGAACAAACTCAGGAAGTGTATGCCATTTGGTTGCTTTCAAGGCTATGATCTGCTCAGGATTGAAAAGAAGACTTGGAAAAAGGTTTCAAAGAATCCACCCCCCAAAGAACACCCGTGAAATTATTGCTAATTTTAATTTCTCAAAAATATCTCACAAATATCTTCTTGTTAATAAAAGAAGTCTAGAGTGGAAGAATTGGGAAACAAATAAGCATAAAAAAGAAAATGCATATCACTCATGATTCTCACACCTAAAAATAACTTTCTGACATATTCCTTCCAATTGTGGTGTGTGTGTGTGTGTATGTGTGTGTGTGTGTGTGTGTGTGTGTGTGAGAGAGAGAGAGAGAGAGAGAGAGAGAGAGAAAGGACACATTGTACAGACAGTGTTATTTCTACTTTTCCACATAGTATATTATTGTGATCTCCTGAGCATTTTCTATGGATGTTATTTTTGTTTCGAGAAGATGCTTTTAATTGTTGTACACCCCTACACTCTTTCTTTCTTATTGGGTATTTACACCATTTTCAATTTTCCAAACCACTCCCCCAATACTTGGGAATAACACTGCAGTGAATATCCTTGACCGTAAATTTCTTTCTTTTTTTTTTTTTTAAAGATTTTATTTATTTGACAGAGAGAAACACAGCCAGAGAGGGAACACATAGAAATGGGGGGGGGAATGAGAGAGGGAGAAGCAGGCTTCCTGCTGAGCAGGGAGCCTGATGTGGGGCTCGATTCTGGGTCTCCGGGATCATGACCTCAGCCGAAGGCAGTCGCCTAACCAACTGAGCCACCCAGGCACCCCTGACTGTACATTTCTGAGTAGGTCTGCAATTATTTTCTTAGCACTAATTCTTTTAGGTAGAACAGATATCCTCAAGGATGACACCTTTAAAGGACTTGGTACATTTGCCAGATTGTTTTCCAGAAAGTGAAATCATATGTATGGCATATAATTGACATCCTCTTAGCCTATCTACTTTAGTATTAAGTATGTTACAGAACAGCATCTCTTAAAACATTTTCCACCAACATATATATATTTTCCTACCCTCTAACTATTTCTGACAATAAAAAAGGATTTCCCTTAAAAAAAAAAAAAGGACAGTTGACCTGCCAGGTATGAGGAATTCTACTTATATAGGGGAATGAGATTATATTCATCACTTACTTAAGAAGACACACATTATTCTCAAAGAAGACATTGTAGTAGGCATTGCCTCAAAAAGTTGTATAACTATCAACATTTATTAGGCGAGCCATATTTTAAATGGACTAGAACTGAGATTGCTATTTAAAATGAAATTCTGGGGTGAATTCTTTGGAGAGGTGAAGAATCCTTTGTTAATTCAGGAAATTGCATCAGTATTTATTTCACAAGTTCAGATTTCTACATGAAGATTTTCCTCAAAAGACAGGGTACCTTGGTCTCGAAATATTCTCTTGAGATAATTATTAATTACAAAGGGAAAAGTAGTAATTTTAGAGTGCAGAAACCAAACAGGTGTCACTTTAACTGAGTGAGCAAGATTATTATCACCAGTAATAAGATTTATCATCATCAAGACATGATACACCAAAAAGGGCACAAATCACCTCTGAGGTATTCTTCTAAAATACACATCACCTCAATAACGATGAGAAAACATCAGACAAACACAAACTGGCAACATTCTATAAAATAATTGGCTCTTTAAAACGCCAAGTTTGTATAAGATTGAGGGAAGACTGAGAGACTATCACAGATCAGAGAGATCTAGGACAGTGTGAGATTCTGAATTTGACTGTGGTACAGAACAAAGACTTAAGTTGGGTTGGGTGCTGGAACAGAAACAAGACATTAGTGGGAAAAAATGGGGAAATCTGAATACAGTCTGTAGTGTAGCATACTAGCATTGCACCAAAGTTAACTTCCTGATTTTGATCATTATACTATAGCTACGTAAGATGTTAACATTAGGGAAGCTTGCTGGAGGGTATATGGGAACTCGGCACTATTTTTGCCAACTTTTCTATAAGTCTAAAATTATTTCAAAATAAGAAATGTAAAAATTAAAAATTATGACATTAATAATTAAAAGAAAAGACAAGAGGCACCTATGAGAACCATAAATCTCACATAAGGAAGCACTGGATCCTTCCAGATATTTATAGACCACAAGTTACTCCATGATGGAGCAGAAAAACGCCGTCCATTCTAAAATGGCTAATTTAACTTGTCTACCGAAATCTAAGAACATGTTATAGACAAAACCCACTGGATCCTCACATGGCCAACATATAAATTCCAAATATATCTGTTTCTCTTTTCTGACAAAATAATAATCATGGCAATCCCTTTAGAGTCACGGTTTTCTTAGAATGCTGAGAACAGCTCTTAGTTAATAAATATACATGGATAAGAAGTGTCTATCCTTTCCACTCCATTCCCATTGGCCCATGTTCGGTCCACTTGTGCTATCTGATATTTTCCAGATTGTGGGCAACTAAATTGCTTCCAGTGTTGGCTAATGAGGAAGGCACAAAACTGCCTTGGTATTTGGAAGAAACCTAGAAAACTCAATCCAAAATCTTTCATCCAGGAAAATGCCTTTAATTCTTGATGAGACTATCAAATATTCCATTTATACCCTTAAAAATTTCAGAATCTGCGCTCAAATAGATGGATAATGAAAGATTCTATAGGGATAATTAGGCCTAGGCTTAGCACAGTCCTGAAAGCTGATGGAAACCTGAAATTTCATTACCTAATAAATTCGTTCCATAAAAATTAGATTTCAACTCATGACACTCAATTACATATTTAAAATGAGTATTTAATTTGGTAATTATTACATGCTAATTAGGTGTAAATGTATCATGGAAAATGTATCATCTCTGTGTTTAATTACCCCATTGTAGAAACATTGAAATAAGATTTAATTCATATGTTTTAATCATTTACTAATTAAAATATAAATATGGGAACTACAGGCATCCCTAAACCCAATAAAAAAGAATTACATATCTTACATGAAGGCTCAAAATGTATTTTTTACAGTTCTTATGTATCAGATACCTATAGTATATACTTAAAATAATCAACATACAGCTATCCTCTTCTTTGAATGAAATTCATGAGTTTCCTTGTCAGAAATTTGCATTAGTCAAAAAGCAAGTCCAGACCATTCCATTCAAGCTATCATTTCATATAAAGCTTAAAAAAATCAAACTTAATATTATTTTTAAGAAATGCATGTATGCATGATAAAACTAGCTTTTAGATGTGAAGGAATGATGAGCTCAGATTTCAGGATAGTGGTGACCTCCAGGATGAGGCAGGAGGATGGAGCATGGTCTAGAGCACATACATAGTTAGACATGGCAGGTGATCTAGTTCTGGGGCTCTGTGGTGGGTTCACAGGTATTTGTTATATCACCGTGCTTTATAACATACATGTGCATGACATACATTCTCATTTTAAAAGTAAAAAGTTTATTTTCATTTGAAATGCTGTCTATTGCTATGACCAACAGTTAGGAAATATACTCGATCATTTGTATACATTGATTTATTATTACATTTTGAGTCTAATATATCTAGAAAAGATATAGGGTACTTTTTTTATATTGCGCACTTTAAAAAAATGATTTGTTGCCAGGAATGATGTCAAATTTCAGCTTTTAGCCAACTTCTTGGCCAATTGGATTCTACTTCTGAGACATGTAAAACTATTTATCTTGCACAAAAATCTGGCAACTGCATTAAACACTTCTTCTACTCATACTGATGTATTAGGTACCCTTAGCAACCTAATAAACACAAAATAACCTTAAAGCCTTGAAAAATCAACTGATTCCGTCATTATGGATGCTTGTAATGAGATTTATAAAGTGCAGATGATGTTTGATAGAAGTCGAAACAATAAAGTCTATATAATACTGGCATCTATGGTCTTCTGTTCTAACAAGGGCAGCATGCAATAAACGTAAGAAAACGGATCAGATTTGACCATTGTGCAAACCGTCTCACAATTTGCAGTATCCAATGATTTCTTGTCCAGGAATAATTTCCTCCAAGTTAGTTGTGTTTAACCCACTTCTTCCTACTGTCCCTTTAAGCAGGTAGACCCTCTAATGATTGGTTACCACCCCGTAGGGCTTGAAGCAGAGGAGGCAAGAGTGAGTCAGTTCAGAGGAGTGCCTTGTAAATCAGCCACATACAGCACTGAGACATCCATCAGGGCAGTGTGCCCTTTCTCCACTGCTGCAGTCATGAAGTCATGGGCCTGCCATGGGGCTAACATATTATTAAAATAAATCACTGGCCTGGAGACTTAAGTTTAAATGCCAATTAACTCATAAGTAAATGGGAAGAGCTGACTTATCTCATCCAGATCTCTGTTTAGGAAAGTTGGTGAAATTACCACTCTTTGTTGAGGCCTTGGTTTTCATAGAGGCTGAAATACCCAGAGAATAAGGGGCTAGCACATGCACTTTATAAAGCCAAATTTAGATTCTGCTTACAAATGCCCCCTCCCAATTTTCCTCCCCAAGGATGGATGCTCAAGATAGCTTCCATTGAACCATGAACTTTCAAGATCATTAAATCCTCAACTATTATAAAATATCATAGCCACCTGCTCTTTGATTGCTCTCTTTGTCCCTGCACAGAAGTAGCTGTGACACTGGAAGGAGAATGGCACTGTGATTTTCTTCCCCCTTTTCACTGTGTTGTTTTCTGGGCAGTATCTCTCAGAGACATGCAAGCTCCTGAGGTCTGGAGCGCCAAGACCTACAAACCATTCTGAAACCCTAACTGCATGCTGGGGCATGGGCAGGCTTCTTTTCCTCACTGGCATGCTGTAGTAAGTCAAGTCTATTTGAGTAGAGACTTCCTTGTTCAGCAATACGCTACGACGCCAAGTTCTAGCTTCATTTGTTCCATGGATAATGAAGTCTCACCTCTCAAAAACGAAGTTGACTCCAAATCCTGCTCCAGGCATTGAAAGAATTTTCTCCAGAATTCTGAGATCCTTCTTGTTTCACAACAGTAAGCTCTACCACCGTGTCTTCCTTGGCTAGGATACATTCTCTCTAGTTTCAAAGGGTCATGCTCAGAAGGCAGGCTCTGCCCTCAAAATCACCAACTCTGGCTTTGAGGAAAGAGATTTCCCCTATCCACACAGGTTCTGTCTCCTGATGACAAGAAGAGTTATAATTTGGATTTCATAGAAGTCTTATACATCTACTTGCTTGCCCCATTCATAAAAACCCATGCCCACAGATCTAGGGATTTACTGCTACATTTGGTTTGCATAGATCGGGATTTGCAGAAACTACCAAGAAAGCACCACAGGCCTCACCTGTAGAAACACAAAACAAAACACCACACTTCAGCTCTTCACTGCCCCTTGTCCAAGTGACCTACAGACATGTTATTAAAACGTGGCCTATGAAGTCATTATTTTGTATCCTGCTTCTCCAACACAATCAGGTAACAAAGGATGATCCGAAGCCGGGCACATGGCCATAGGCCCAACTTGAATACATTCACTGACGCTGTCATAGTTTTCTGGCTTGTCTCCTACAGGAACAGACATCATATGCCACTGTGAGCCACTAGTGATTCTAAAGGGGTTTTCCTGGTACCTTCCAGGACCTTCTCCATCTCCCACATCCAGCTGAGACAGCTTGTTCCTTCAGGGAGGGATGCTTTTAACAAATTAAAGGGCAAACCTGGTAAAGGAAGGCTGTTTTTCATGATCCCTTACATGCTGGGAGGCTTTGATCTTTGTGTCATGCAAAGTAGGATCAAGCCATTCCTCACCATCATTTATAGCACAGGCCACTTGCCCAGGGGGAGAAATGGGGGAGGGGGAATGCCTGGTCCTCCTTGCCTGGATGTCCGGCTTCAAGTTAGAGTTCAAGAATGTATGTGTGTCTTCTCTCTGCTCAGCTGGGGAAGTAGAAAGGTGAGTCCCTCCACCATGACAGGTTCTAGACCGTTGCCAGCCAGCCCATAGGACATTGCTTCCTCCCTCCATTTAAAGGGAATTGGCTCTAACTCCATTTGGACAGAATTCTGCTATGTTGAAGTTAACAGTCAAGTTGCTCAGTTACTCTGCAGTTCTAAATGCTCCTTTCTTATTATAGGATTCTTTTTGACTTTACTCTTAATGAGGAGGGATTGATGCATTCATCATCTATTATAGAAATGAAATGCTGAGAATATTTAAAATACAGATGATGAAAGACTATTGAATCTCTGACCAGATGCTGCTGTATGCACATTTGCACACCTGTTTGTGTGTGTGTGTTCCTTTTCCTCTTCCTCTCCATCTGACCTTCTTGTTCATCTAAGATAATATACACTGGCAGCTCCCAGAGTATTTACTTACAGTAGAAGTAAGGAGTTCCACAATTGCCTCAGGAAAGAAAGTCTTATTTCTAATATGAAAAATGATAGAGAAGAGAGAAGGCTAGAAAATAAGGTATTTTTAAAAAATCCTTATTTGAATTTCTTCTTCTTCTTCTTCTCCTCCTCCTCCTCCTTCTCCTCCTCCTCCTCCTTCTTCTTCTTCAATGGGACTCCTTTTGAACTGTTTTCTACACTGGAGCCTAAAGCTTGGGGCTCTCTCAGCCCCACTGCTGTAGAATCCTAAGAAAGGTCTGTGAACCAGTAATTCAGGAGAAATCTCAGGAGATTTCATTACTGAAAGAGCTCATTAGTAAAGACATTAAAATACGAATTACCTCATAAACTATTTAGTTGTGTACCCAGTGGGAGTGTGTGTACTTACTAGGGTCTGAGGTTTTCACAAACAGAGCTCATCAATTAAGTTTCATTAGAAACTGAAGAGGTCTTAAAAAGATTGGGTAAGTGAGGGACCAATCACAAAAGGAGTGGACAGGAAAGAACTGTCTTCCATAATACAACTACTAAGGGTCATTAGCAGCTTTTGGGGATAGTGGGTGATTCAAATATTCCTGTCTTGGGCCAGAATCTCCTCAGGTTCAATAGTTCCTACACCAGTGTTCCTTACAACTTATTGTGCGTCTGAGCCATCTGAGGATTTTAAGAAAAAGGCGGATGGCATTAAGCAAGTCTGAGGTGGGGCTAAGGCCCTGCATCTCTAGCAAGCTCTCAGGTGATATTAATGCTGCAGGGTGAGGGGCCCCTCTTTGAACAGCAATGTCTCAGATTATATAATTTGGGCACAAGACAGAATTTGAGTAGCCTTCATGGTGCTAAAATGGGCTGCTCCGGGCGGATGTCATGTTGAACATAATTTTCCTTGTTGCACGTCGTGAGGTAGAAGGAGAAAGTTACAGGCTGACTTTCCTTATAAGCAAAATTTCTTTTTCCTCATGTCACTAGTGAACTCATTTTTGCTAATATCCCATAACACTAAAGAAAGGTGGGCCCGTTGCAAAAGTTGGTTTGAATCTCCTTAGAGACCAGTGGTCTAAGGGAAATTTTACAATGACATTTTTAATAGTCAGACAAAAGAGTAGAGATAGCTTTCATTTTCCCTTCAGAACAGGAAATATTTAGTAAGGCTCTACAAATTCACAATAAGGCACTGAGCTAGCAAGGAGCTGAACTTCCTAAAGGAGCGCTCGTACAAACTCTCAGAAGACTTTTGTGTTCTAAGGCAAAAGGCGAAAGCCACAGCGTCCTGTGAGCATGAAAATGGGAACCCTGAAAGCACTGGGCTGAGCTATCATCTCCGGCCTCTTAGAAAAGAGCAGCATTCGCTGCCCCACTAATCACGCCACTTCTGAAGAAAATCATCATCATTGTTTCAGTGGTCAGATCAATGGCTGCAGGGCTAAGAGGGAAATTTCTCTCCTGTCTAGACAGCTCTGAGCCAGTGCTAGAATAGCTGGGAGCTCCGGCAATGGGCACACATCTGCTCTGGGCCGTGGAGCTCTGCTCTGCCACAGCAGAAACAGGTTTCTCAAGTTCATGGCAGAGGCAACAGCCACAGGCAGCGGTAAGAGTATGCCTGTTCCTTCTCAGCTCTCAGAATACACTCCAGGGAGAATCATGGCACTGATACAATATGGAAGCAGATTCTGAGCCTCAGCTCAAAACCAAAGCAGATTCTGAGCCTGAGCATACACTCACCCCGAGGGGCACTGGCCCACTTCCCAAATCCCATGCTTTTCTCTAGACCACAGAGCACATGGCTGAGAATATAGCCGAAGAAGAGCAAGTATCCCACCAGGTTATGGATGTAGATGTAAGCCTATTCCAAACCTATTCCTGGTTCCATGGCTGTCGCTAAGAACAAGGGGGGACTCGGGACCCAGACTGCTTCCTTTTACCCCTGTTAACCGTCACACTTTCAGCCCCCCTCTAAAATACTAGTTAATGCTATTTAAATACTACATGTTTGCCAGAACTTGGTTGGAAGAGCTGTGTGGATGACACATGGACAGCTTTTGCCTTCCTCTGAAGAAGTGTGGGGACTAGGACGAGGCAGGAGAGATGCCAGGGCAAAGGTTTAAGGGGATACACATTCTGAGTCCCGCAAATGTGTCGGTGCAAGGTCATGGGACGGCCCTGACGGGGAATGCTTTCTTACATAGCACCCTGGGTGCCTCTCTGGTCTCTCTTGTCCTAGCCCTGCTTTTAAGCTTCAGAAATGGGCCAGTCTGCAAGCTGTGCTTCTCAAGGGAGAGCTCTTTATCGAAAAGGCCAACACAGCACTGTTAAGCTTTACCATTCACACAGGCCTTCCACTGGAATTCGAGACCTGATTTTTCAAAGGTGAATCACTGGGTCTTGGTCAAGGTTTTGTTTAAGATTTATGTAACCTTCAGATTAATTTTGGAAACCGTTACGGGCTGAATCTGCGTGTCCCTCTTCTGCCCCTCAATTCATATACTGAAGTCCTAGCCTACAGTACTTCTGAATGTAACCGTATTTGGAGTTGGGACTTTTAAAGAGGTAATTACAGTAATATAAAGTCACCTGGGTGGGCTCTAATCCAATATGACCGGTGTCCTTATAAGAAGAGGAGATTAAGACACAGATATACAGAGGAAGACCATGTGAAGAGACAAGGAGAAAGTGGCAACCTGCAAGCCAAGGTGAGTGACCTGATACAGAGCCTTCCCCTGCAGAGGAACCAACCCTACTGATACCTTGATCTTGAACTTCTAGTCCCCAGAATTGTGAGACAGTAAATTTCTGTTGTTTGAGCCACCCAGTCTGTGGTGTTTTGTTATGGTAGCTCTAACAAACCAAAACAGAAACAAATTAGTTTCCTAAGTGTTCTAATGTCCACTTCTCTCTGTTCTTTCTTTTTTCAAAAATATCCTTGATTACTATGGACGACTAAGAGTACCTTGGGGTCTATTTTGTCATCCCAAACTCAACTCTCATATAGAGAATACCAAGCAAGAAAAAAGCAATACTCTGTGAGACTGGCTGAAAATTTACCAAGTATATTATGATAGGTGAATGAAGGTTGCAGGGGCAGTACCTCATGTTTTAGGATTCAGATGTACTTTCTAGGTGGACAAAAATGTTAGAGAATGGTAGTGCCATTGATGATGAAGAGGAGATGAAGGGCTTGTTCTCTAAGAAGTAAGCACATAAAATCGCTTCAATTAGCCCAGTCCTCACAGGTGAGAGATTTAACCTTTCTCTAGGCCATCTCCATCACTCTGGTCTTTGGCTTCTGCTAAAAAGAACCAATCAATCAATCAATTGCTCAGACATCAAAGTCACAATATATCAATCGAATGTGAGATTGGCACACTGTGGCTATTTTTAAGAGCTATGAAAATGTCAATATCTAAGTCAGTGGGAGATGCAGGCCTTTGCTAATGATGAATCCCGGGGACATCGATTTCCATGGTCACATGATCTTCATTCCCCTGGTTTCTAAATCTAGTAATGGTGTGGAATAGCCACCATCAAGCTCACAGTAATAAAAGAAGATAAAGTTCAAAACATACTTAATTCCAGAGGCATCATGCTGTCATTTTAAAGAAGTAATACAACTTGACAAATAAAGTTTCACTCTACAAAAGGCTGTATCAGGGATAATTTCAGGGATAGGCTCCCCTCAGAGAGAGATATGTTTCCTTTCCTTCTCACTGAAGCCCATGGTGGCCTCCACAGCAAATAATAAGGGCTGTCCTTAGCGGGGTGGGAGGGGAGTCCTGTCGCATACTACTCCATTCTTTTCTCAACACATGGAGACAGACTCTTTCAGATATATTATAGAATAAAAGGCTTTTGTGGGAAGCCCTGGGGAGATAACCATATCTGACATTTCTTGTGAGGAAAACTGTGTTTTGAGTTCTGAATGACTGACTTCGAAACCTACTTTGGGAACACCACTCCCGTGTGAGAGTCAGGCCTGCCTTTAACAGAATTATGTGCAGAAGATCCACGTTGGAGCTCCAAAGGCAGCACTGCAAACCTTTGGAAATCTGCTCAACACTGTAGCACTTTCCATAACTCAACCACCTTTAGTAAAACAGAAATCAGCTAACTCAACAAGTGTGGAAAAAATCCACTGTGTAGCCAAGTAATGCATTCATAATGTCTTCTTGGTCTTGAGATGCTCAAAGCAGAAAATCCACTTACAATATTGTCCTTTTGAATTTCTTTTTCCTGCATAAATATCAAATTACATTTAAATAAGTTTCAGAAATTACATATCAAATGATAATGGAAAACAAATTTCTCCTTTTCTCCTAAACCATTCATGCCATCTTTCCAATTGTCTTTCTGTTTTCTAAAGCATTAGACTTTCTGGAAGAGTTTTCTACTGGCAAAGAATGAAGAAGAGAGCTTGGGTCACCCCCATTTTAAAGGAGATTCTAAACAGTCATCTGCAAAACTGGTTCTCCCTTTATTTCACCCACCATTTTACACAATTTCTAAAGACCTCACCTCAACCTGAGTCTCAGCACATATCAGAACAGTTTTTAGTAAGAAGACTTTTCTCTGTCACCCTCTCGAATCCTTTTCTTCCTGGATGGCTGGAAGATTTCCTTCACACAGTCATCTATGACTGACGTTTTCCAAACAACAAAGTCCATCATAATCCTAGAAATGGAAGGACAAGTGGCTTTTGTGATAAGCAAGACCTCAACTGCACATTGTAGATGCTTCCAGCAGAGGAAAAATAATAAACACAAAAGGAAAGTGGTCATCTTCTGTAACTTTAAGTAATAAATGGCCAAGGATGAGTTTCATGAGATTTGATTGTACAATTCAGAAGCTTGAATTTATATATGTACATAAGCATTTACTGATATTTTCATTGGCTCTACCTAAGTCATCTGCCCCATAATTGGCCTACAACTGCTTCCAAGTTCTCTCACCTATTGGCGCATGAAAGCTGCTTTTATAGAAGTCTCCAGTTTCCAGCCTACATACTGGCCAGTGATTTGCATAATCCTTAATACCCACCCCCCCCCATACACCCTGATCCTTTTTTCAACCGCCTAATGCAAACAAGATCTGGCTCAAGCTTCCCTAAACTAATCCATGCTAACACCATTTAGAAGGGAGACTATTCCGTGTAAGTTGGCACAGCCAAATAAGCTCCCCATTGTATAAACGGCAGTCTTAGTAGAAAGACATTAATGAATATGCCAGTGAGGAGAGCCCTCGGCTTCTCAGTTGCTTGCTGGACCCCAACGCTGGAGTAACTGTGAAACTTGAATGTTTTTCTAACCAACGTAGGAATTTAACTCCACCTTTCTGTCTGAATCTTAACAGCTCTTCAAGACCCAGATCAAAAGCAACAACTTCGTGGAGGTTTGAAGACGGACTTGCCCTTCCAATTCTCCTTGCTAACACCCAGTAATCATTGAGTCTCTCCTCTGAACTCAAGATAGAGTTTTTTGGTAATTTTTTATGGTTCCTACCTTTCCCATATATGTGTAAGTTATTTAGGGGCTGAAACTTTGTCATATACCTCTTTGCAAAGATGATAGCTGTAGCACAGTAAATGCCTCTTGAATCAAGACATATGCCCACACATAATTTTTTTTTTAAGATTTTATTTATTTATTTGACAGAGAGAAACATAGCGAGAGAGGGAACACAAGCGAGAGAGGGGAGTGAGAGAGGGCGAAGCAGGCTTCCCGCCGAGCAGGGAGCCCAATGCGGGGCTTGATCCCGGGTCTCTGGGATCATGACCTGAGACGAAGGCAGTCACTTAACCAACTGAGCCACCCAGGCGCCCCCCACACATAAATTTTTTTAAAATGTTTTTTAATAGCTAATTTTTAAATGCCATTTCTTCCCCAGCATCTCTGAGTTTTGGTTCACTCTGTTTATTCTCCCTGGAAAACCCTTCCACTCCCATCAGTCCAATCTACTCAGACCAGGGCCCTAAGCAGAAATTCTGTGATGATGGAAATGTTCCTTATCTGTGTAGAACAACATGGTAGCCGCTGGCTAAATGTGGCTATTGAACACTCAAAACGTGCTTATTGCAACTCAGAACTGCATTTTAAATTTTATTTTATTTTGATAAACTCAAAATGTAAATGGCCACATGTAGGTAGTGGCTACTTTACTGGAGAGGGTTGGAGCTTCCTCCATCTGAAAAGTCTTCCCTGCGGGCCCCTTTGGAAGCCTCGCTGCCATCACCCTGCAGGCAAATTAGGCACACGATTTGTACGTGTGTTTATCATAGCATTTATCACAATATCCTCCGTTGCTATTTATTTACCAGAGTCTTGCTTTGGACTGTTAAGTCATGTCTTATTCACAGCTTGATTCCCCCCAAACCAAGCACAATATTGGCATTTTGGAGGTGCTCAATTTTGAATAAAAGGATGAACAGATGAATGGAATGCTCAGTGGACTGGTAAAGACCATTGCTTTATATTTAATACATCTACAAAACAGATCTCTTGGAACCAAGTAAGCTGGGAACTAAGAGATTAATGGTGGTGATGTGACAAATTATCTTTGTCTGAGGAACATGCCCAGCTTTTTAGCTTATCTTTCCTTACAAACACAGGCAATGTCTTTGCATAACTGGAACTTAGGAAAAACCCTCTTGCAGAGCCCCTGGTCATTAAGCCATGACTCTGCCCAGACTTGCTCTTTAAGAAAATTCCCAGGAGATAAAGTTCACTGCAGTGATGGAGTGAGATAAACATGCTTTTGCTGTGATCCCATGTTCTCACATACCCCATACTGGCTTGCAGAACAGCTGGGCTCATTCATCAGATTTGAAAATAATCAGGTCTTCACACTCTGTTATCATGAGTATGCTTGTTCCAAAGGGTATGCTGGCAAAGAGCCTTCTTAACCATGTCCTAGAGACTCAACTACCTTCACCCAAGGGACCGAGGGACTTTTCCTCTCCTTCACTAGCACTTCCTCCAAGCGCACTTGCAGAGCACAAGGGATGCTCTCATTCAAACCAATAATGAGTCTAGGTATTTTGGAAAAAATTAAATGCTAGAAGGTGGCATGGCACTGCTCGTGTCATTTTAGGGTACCCAGCTGAGTCCCATGGCCAGACATACTCCAAATATTTGTATAATTTAAAGTAATTTGTACATAGTAAAAGTCTATTTTAGGCAATGGAATTTAATATATATTTCTTGGTGAGCCTTTGGTCTTTTGTGTAACTTCAGCTCTGATACTTTAATGTTATAAAATATTTTGATATTCATATGTTTGTGAACTAACAAACCTATAAAATAATAACGTGTTTGAAATATGAAAATACGACACACTGAACTCTGTTTTCTAAAATAATTTTTTAACTATTTTAAAACAGTTTTTAAAGTCATCTTCATTTTTACGTGTTTTAATTAACTGGTGAATTCGAAGCAACAGCTGTACGACTCCCATGGGTTTCTACATCCAAGAATCTATAAAGACCACAGAGATTTAGTGCATTAATCAAAACTAGGAGTTAAATTCTAGAACAGAGTTTACCACGACTTTGCTGAATGATCAAAGGTAAGGTACTTAATCTCTCTTAGTTTCAGTTTTCTATGAGACTACGGACTTTGTACAAGTATGTTTTAAACATCAAGAATTAAACCAATAAAAGAAAAGGGAGTACCCTTTGAAGCAGGAAAAAGAAATGGAAAAAATAGAGGGAGTGAGCACGAATACTATGTACCAGATACTCTGCTGTATGATTGCCCTATATTATCTCATTTAATCCTCAAAACAACTCTCTAAGAGAGGCTCTACCATTATCCACCCATTTTATAGATGAGTCAATGAAGTCAATGAAGCTCATACAGCTAGGATTTGAAGCCAGACAGTCTGATTCTTGGGTGTTTTGCTCTTAACCAATGCTTCATTCTGCTACTCAGAGAGGAAAAAAAAAATTAAGAACCACCGTATTCCTAATTCCAGTTTAGAGCCATGGCTCCAAGGAAAGACTAGCTTGATAGTCTATGTAAGAGGTGTGAAAATGTTCTGCAGCCCTTAAAATATGGGCTAGAAGTTGTTATTCACATTATTGCTAATGACAGAGACTTGATCTTTTCCAGTTTAACATTCAAGGTTTCAAATATTGAAAAATAACTCTCAAATGCCATAACCGATATTAATTTGAACTTCTGCTGGGGCCCAGATTTGACCTGCATTTGCTACAGCTTTGCATAGGGCTACAACAATGGGAGTCTGGCCCTCCATTCAGGGTCAGGATTACAATTCGGTTTTTTTCTCTGCTTATCGCTCTGGGTATAAGAAATGATGTGTCATAAGCAGGGGTTTGGAGAGTCACATCAAAGACAGGCAAAACCCTTCAGGAGTGTCAGAGGCCCACTGGTTAAAAAAAAAAAAAGCCTGGTGCGTAGTCAATGCTAATGATAAATATTTGTCAACTGATTCTCCTGCATGCTTCCATCCCTACTAGAATCCAGTCACCAATTTGTTTTTAGGTTGCCGAAGCATAGAAGGGTCAGACCCCAAAGCTGGGTTTAAATCCTTGGTCTGTCACTTGTTGGTTGAGTGATCTTGGGCAGTTCATTTGCCTATAAAAACAGGGATATGATTTTTATAGAACAGGTGTGAGAATTAAGTCAGATAATACATGTAAAGGCCAAGTGGAAGTGCTTTATGTACGGTACCTTGCTAAGTCTTCACTATGGAAATTACACAGTTAATATGGCCCATGATCAGCACTCAATGCATGTTTGATATTATATGATTAATTACTCATATTCGTTCATTCAACACAAGGATATTTTGTGCCAACTATGTGCTAGGTGTTCAGAGCCCTCCATTTGAGGAGCCTAGGCACTAGTGAGGAGGTCACAGTCTGGTTACCAGAAGAGTCATTCAACCTTAAAATAATACTCCATTAATATTACCCCATAGGACTTAAGCTCTTTTATATTTTCTGTTGAACTTGCTTGAGAATGGAATCAGCGACATTTAACCATCCAGTCACGATGATAAAGTTTAATCAATATAAATCCATCTATTTACATAGTGACTGCTGAAATAAAATGGTTAGAGGTTGATTTCTCATAAACAAGATAAGAGCAGGAGGCATATAATCCTACCTCAGGTAATTGTGAAAGACACAAACATATCTTTAGTTTATTTAAGGTACTCGGGTGTATATTTAAATAGACAAAGGCTTGGCTAGATAAACACAAAATGTGGAAGAGCCACATTTATATTCCTAGGGAAGCCAATATTAAACCGAACAACTACTAAAACCAGAAAACTTAAAGAATTTTTTTATAAAGATTTTATTTATTTATTTGACAGAGAGAGAGAAATCACAAGTAGGCAGAGAGGCAGGCAGAGAGAGAGGAGGAAGCAGGCTCCCTGCTGAGCAGAGAGCCAGACGGGGACCTCCATCCGAGGACCCTGAGATCATAACCTGAGCCAAGGCAGAGACTTTAACCCACTAAGCCACCCAGACACCCTTAAGGAGAATTTTTGAAAACCCTCAAAACACTGTGCTTCCAAGTAAAAGAGTTGTGTAAACAAAACGAATCAACCCTCCCTTCCAATATACTTTAAAGTATGCATTTTTAAGGTCTTAGAAACAAATGTATAATGAGTGAAGTAAGGTAGGAAAGCCAGCTAATTAATAAGGATTTGAAAAATGCAGTATAGGGAGGACAACCTGCTCCATCATTTTCCCCCTGGATTCCAATATTAGTCTTAATTAAGAAAAAATGCTGTAAAGTACAGAAACGTATCAAAGATGAAAATCAACTAGCCAACAAATATAGAAAAAGACATGCAATGTGACCCATAATGTAAGAAATGCAAACAAAAACTAGCAAAGATTTTGTTAAAAGATGATAATGCTTGGGGTGCCTGGGTGGCTTAGCCGGTTAAATGTCTGACTCTTGATTTTGGTTCAGGTCACAATCTCAGGGTCATGAGATTAAGCCCTATGCTGGCCTCCACTACTTGTGATGCTCTCTTTCCCTCTGTCTGCCCTCCCAACCCCCTCAACACATTCTCTGTCTCTGTGTTTCTCTCTCTCTAAAATAAATAAATAAGTCTTTTTAAAAAAATGATAATGTTGAACACTTCAAACGATGCTGTTAGTTATCCTCTTGTATTAAAGATAGGAATGAAAATTAGTATAAATTTTAAGAAATTGGGCAGTATATATATAAAGATGTTAAAATGTTTAATTCTCTTTGACCTCATAATTCTAATCCTGGGACTCTATCCTAAAGATATAATCAAAGATATAATTAAATAATTTCAGATCAGGTTTTTAAAATTTATTTTTAGAATCAAAGAGTTTTTTTCTTTCTTTCTTTCTTTCTTTCTTTCTTACTTTCTTTCTTTTTTTTTTTTTAAGATTTTATTTATTTGACAGAGAGAAACACAGCCAGAGAGGGAACACAAGCAGGGGGAGTGAGAGAGGGAGAAGCAGGCTTCCTGCTGAGCAGGGAGCCCGATGTGGGACTTGATCCTAGGTCTCCGGGATCATGACCTGAGCCGAAGGCAGTCACTTAACCAACTGAGCCACCCAGGCACCCCTAAAGGGCTTTTTTTCTAGTAGAGAAAATCTAAATATCCAGAAATAGAAATAAGGGAACAGTTAAAAAATTTTTATGTGACACCCATAGGATAAATCATACAATTATTAAAATGTTTTCAAAAGACACTTGATATGGGAAAATGCCTATAATATGTGAAATTTTTTAAAAACAGGAGATAAAGTATGTTCAGTATGAACTTAATTTTTGATATATTACATATATGAACAGGGAAGCAAGAAAAATATTTTTATTTTAACATATCTCTAAAATATATATTAATTTTTAGCCAAAAGTACATTGGAATTCGTGAATTAATTAATTTATTAAAAGATTTTATTTATTTATTTGTCAGAGAGAGAGAGAGAAAGGGAGCAGAAGCGGGGCGCGGGGAGCCGCGGGCAGAGGGGAGAAGTAGGCTCCCCGCTGAGCATGGAGACCAATGTGGGGCTTGATCCCAGGACTTGAGCTGAAGGCAGATGCTTAATTGACCTTACTACCCAAACTTCTCTGGAATTCATGAATTTATGTATTAAAAAAAATACTAAAGTCTTGGGCCTATACCAAGGGGATTTCAATACTGAAGTTTCAAAACACCTGAATATAAAGCCACTTCACCTGCAGGAAGGGCCACACGGGGCCTGGGGGGTTTGTGCAGGGCTTCTCCACAGAGCAGCACTTGGGTGGGGCTGGCAGAGTCCCAGGTACCCACCAATGCAGGGATCTGGGGAGTTGTGGGAAGGATTCTCACCTGCTCAAATATCTCTCTTCCACCCACTTGTCATGGGTTCTGAAATTCTATCACTGTGAATCAATCATCTAAGTTAAGTCCTACCTTATCCCTGGAACTTAAGGGAAAAAAGAAGCCCATAGCGTGGGTTAGGGTGACATATGAATTCACAGTATTATCCCCATCTAAATTAGTTGATCAGACTTTCCCTTGTTCATTCTATCAACAAACATTTCCTGGGTTCCTCGGACATTCGGGAGAGATGCCAACCTAGGGACATGGAGCTGAATCAGTTTGGCCTCTGTTGTCTAAGGGATCACAGGCTGATTGTGAGGCCAGAACACAGACAGTGACACATAATAAAGCTCCCCAAGGAAGAGATAAACACGCTACAA
Organism: Spilogale gracilis; assembly: GCA_004023965.1. Classification (NCBI taxonomy): domain Eukaryota; kingdom Metazoa; phylum Chordata; class Mammalia; order Carnivora; family Mephitidae; genus Spilogale; species Spilogale gracilis. Next base: position 27,519 of record PITA01005876.1, read on the forward strand.
ATGGAGTCCACCCTTGCATGCAGAAGGCATACAGAACTGTGTCCAATCTGAGGAAGTTGAGAAGACTTCATAGGAAAGGTGCATTTGAGCTGAGTCTTAGAAAAAAAAAAAAAAGAGAAAGGAGTGAAGTCTGCAGAGGCGAAGGAAATAGGATAGGAGAGGCAAGGCAGCCAGAGAGAGCCAGAAGCCTCCAGGAAGGTGTCAGCCTCCTGGGAGGGGCTCTCCGAGAGTGACCCCGGTGAGCAGAGCTGAGTGGGGCAGAACAGGCGAGAAGGGACACAGGACCAGACTGAGCCCTAGAGCACCATGGAAACACGGGTGCGTTCCCATGCGAAGTGCCAAAAGGGAAAAGGATGTTCCAGGAAAGGGCGCAAGTAAAACACATGCCAGCTCTGAAATTCTAGCCCAGTGTGCTCCTGTTCCCTCCGCCACTTCAGCTCCTGGCTGTCTACTAGAATCACATTACGGCCTTGCCTCTCTGGTTGCGCTTTTCATCTCTACCATCCAAGGCCACAGTTGGATGGAAATCTTGTCCTCCTTCAACACATCTTCCATTCCAGGGACTGCGAATACTATTTCAACACACAAATACTTGCTGTTTAGTTTTACTGTGTGGGACTTAAGTATTCTGAGAACCTAGTGATTCACCTTATTCCTAGCAAGGCAAACACGAGTCTAACAGTACTGCAGTACCATAGTATGACTAGCTCTTCAAACTAACAGTGGATTAAAAAAAGACAATTTTGGAAGGATATGAGGAGGGGAAATGTACTCAAAGATTAAATTCTCCCTTTTATTTTTTTTAAGAAAAATCCCAACACTTTAGGAAAACCTTACTTCTTCCATCCACCTCCATGTCCCACCATCCATCACCCTCAAGGCATGAATTTTCTGACAGATTTTTCTGTATTTGCCACATAAAATGCCAAATCAAGGCAGAATCATCAGCCCAAAGTGCAAAGCAAACTTTCGTTATTAGCCGTGCTGGCAAAAATCTTGGAAAGATATACAAATTCCAAGAATGAGACCAAAATACATCTCTGCAAAGGAGAACTTCCCTGTAACAAGATTTGTAAAACTCCCTGCCCCTCCCCGCCCCCCCCCGCCGCTATTCTGACACAAGCTGAACTTATTTGCACAATGTTCCAAAGCAGACAAGGACACACACATGCACACGAACACAGATACACAAAGAAGACGTGCCTGAAGACTGTCTGAGAGGGAGTGTTCCGAACCGGACCACGTGCGGTGTCCTTGCCCAGATGTATCTGACTTCAGGCTTGGGAACATTAAACAAACACAAAAACAAGACCCGGCAATGCGCGTGCTGGGCTGGATGACAGAGGCTGGGAGCAAATATTGGGATTGTGTTTCACCTATTGCCATGGTTACCAAAACAGGGTGGATACGGACAGAAAGAGAAAGAAATCAAGCTGGGAAGACAATGTGTCCCCGGAGAATGTCTGACTGTGTGTATGAGGAGCTTGCCCGGGAGGGTAGAGGAGGGAGCCAAGAGAAGAGATCTGATGGAAAGGGGTGTTTCAATACCCCTTTGTGTTATGTGAGCAGCCAGTTCAGCCAGCTCTCTGCACTGGCACAATACAGACCTCCGAAGGCCCAGAGACGACCCACACAGCTCAGGGAACCCACAGAAGAGATGTGGGGAGTTCAGTGCTCCTTGGTGGCAGACAAGATTGGGGCACGTTGTCCTCAGTGCCAAGAGATGAAATACTCGGTGTGTATCCACACTCTGGGTGATGAATGAGAATAGCTTAGTGGTATCAGAGGGGGAGACCACCAGAAGAGACTCTTAACTACAGGAAACTAACTGAAGGCTGCTGGAGGGGAGGTGGGTAGGGGGATGGGGTAACTGGGCAATGACACTGGGGAGGGCACATGATGGAATGAGCACTAGGTGTTATATGCAACTGATGAATCACTAAATTCTCCCCCTGAAAGTAATAATACACTATGTTAACTAACTTGAATTAAAAAAAAAAAAAAGAAAAAGAACTGCTTAGTGGTATCATGCCAAGACTCATCCCCCTCCACCCAGCAGTCTCAAGAAGAATTATAGAGAATTGGGCCCATTTCTTTGGGAAGTCTGATAGTTAGCTTCAATTCCCAGTTGACATGATATAAAAGGGAAAAGCTGATTGACCCTCTTCTCCCAGGCACTTTGCTTCGCTAACCAAACTGCAGAAAACACCTGAGGGAAACACTCCCCTTAGAAAGTTCCCTATCACAGCAGCTAGCAAATGGCTTTCCCTGTCAACTCCTGACTGATGCAAGGACTGAGAAACTGAGTTTTAATTCCTCTTCTTTCTGCTAATTAGCTATGTGACCTGGGACAAGCTATTAACTTGAACTTCAGGCCTTTTTTTCTCAAAGGAAAAGGATTTTGCTAAAATAATCCCCAAGCTTCTTTCCTTCTTTGAAATTTGGTGATTAATAGGCAATTGATAATCTCTCAAATTCCTATTTTCAAAACAAATATAATCAAATGTATAATCCTATGTATTTGAGGTTCTGATCAGCACATGGAATGTCATTCTATAGGAATTTATTCGGTTCTATAGAAATATAAATAAGTGGTTGCTAACTCTTATCAAGGATCTCATAATTAAATCATTTACATGCTACCCAAAAAATGGTATGATATATTCCTAAATTTTCAACTTTCTATAGTTTAAGTGGGCAAAGTGGCAATGGCATATGAATGGGTAGACTTTTAGCCGACAGAAAGGAGTTAGGACTTCTATTTGCTGTTAGAGAACTACTGCTGCTTTTAACTCTTTAATAACCATAACCAAGCTCAAATTCAGCATTTATCTCAGCCAGACAGAAATATGGATCAACCTTCTCTCCTGTGTTTAGCTGATGAGAACTAGAGAGTCTAATAGGCATAAGCGAAGAGGTAGCCGGGCCCGGGCTATTAATCTGAGTCTCATCTTACTTTTACTGATGAGTTTTGTTTTTGTAAAAACTTGCTTCTACTCGGGATAGGTTACCATAGGGACACCAGGGATGGCATGATGAAGTAGAAACAGGACAAAACCCACAGAAGACTTAGGTGTAGGGCCTGGTGATGCCACCGGGCAATGCTGGAAAAGCCACTGAACTTTTCTGTGTCTATGAAAAGAGGATAGTACTATTTCCCTGTTGACCTTACAGGGCTGCTCTGAGGCTCCAATGATACCTGACTACAGAAGGCTTTGCTATTTGCAAAGGGTTCTATTAATAGAAACCTATAGGGTGATCATCCCCCCTCCATCCCCCACTCCATTGGCAAATCATGATGGTTTCGAGCAAAGACCAAGAGCCCAAAGCCTGGGTTCCCATCCCTACACATTCTACAGGCTTGTATGTTCTTTTTTTAAAGATTTTTTTTGTGTGTATTTATTTATTTGACAGAGAAAGATCACAAATAGGCAGAGAGGCAGGCAGAGAAAGAGGGGGAAGCAGGGCCCGATCATAACCTGAGCTGAAGGCAGAGGCTTAACCCTCTGAGCTACCCAGGCGCCCTCAGTTTGTATGTTCTTCACTGGTTACCTTAACTTCTCAGTTGATTAATTTGTAAAATGAGATTAAGAATAGTATCTCCCTCATGAGATTGATGTGAGGATTAAATGAGAAAACATAAGATGCTTAACATAGCTTCTGCCGCATATGCAAGTACTTAATTAATGTGTTATTTCTACCAGGGTGTTTTAAGAGAGCAAAGTGCCTTTAAAATGAGACCCATTGGTCCTATCAGTGAGGGCGCAGATTTCTGTTGCTATCTTTGTTGTCATGGAATCTTACATAATTCCTGCTCATCTGTGTGGGGACAGTGGTTTTTCACAGCCGCGAGGGAAGAGGATTTTGAACAAAGTGGCCGCGTTGGCTCAGGCCATCCTCATGTTTTGATCACTGGTTACAGGAACACATGGCTGCTGGCATGATTCAAAAGTTAATGAGAATTTCTTTAAAGTCAACAGTATTTCCTGCCTCACCACAAAGCTTCTGAGAAGCAGACAGCTTATTCATTCACTGTTTTGTTTTGTTTTTTATTCCTGGACTTTTAGGAAGTGAAACTGGGGGTGATTAAAGCAAATAGGCAAATCGCAGAGCAGCATTTCTCAAGAGTGCCAGGGAGATGTTACCTGGAGACTGTCTTTTCATGTGTATAAACTTTCCAGGCAACTCCATATGGAGCCAGACTTCTCTGTGATTTATCTGTTGGACAGTGGGTGGCCAAGGGGCACCGTAGGCACACAGTTATCCAGCTCGATAATTAGGGAGGGGAAAGGCAAACACAAGCACACCCAGGTTGACATTCAAAACAAAGTGGAGATTTAACCACAGATTGTGCACTATACCACCCTAGTTCTTGTCTGCCTATCCGCCAGCAGAAATCCAGGGGCCAAGAAAAGAGGAACTGTTAGTGATTTATCAGTACAGCTGATGAAAAAAGAACGCTGGGTAGAGACCTGACGGTCTGAACTGGGGGCCCAGCTTTGTGTTGAAATGATGCCTTGATTTCCCTACGTTTTTATTTGCCTTTGATATCCTCACTTGTGAAATGAGGAATTTAGGCAAGGTCTTCAGTAAGTACCTTCTACCTCTAAAAGCCTTTGACCTTCTAATTTTTTGTTTGTTTCTTTCATTCGCTCATCGATGCACATATTTACGCATCTGTTCAATAAATTGTAAGTCTAACTATACATGAGGTATTGACAAGTCCACAACAGAAATACAGCCTAGTCAGCCTGTCACCACGGAACAAGCAGCATTTAGTACTGACCCTCCTCAATTCCTGGGAGGTCGATGTTATTCCCACTTCTATTTTCAAACTAACAGATATACTGCTTTTCTCTCAAGGGGGGGAAAACATGCCAGATGTTGTTTCCAGTTATTCTTTGAAGAAACCAAAGGCAGTCAAATACTCTTTCTTAGTTGATTACTTAGCTTAGCATTTATCTCGTTTTATCCTCTCCTTCTGAGCCTCAGCCTTGCCCCTTACCTACTCCATCCCATCTCCACTTCCACTGCTACTGTTTGGTTCCTTCTCCTTGCTTTCATTCAACTCAGCTCCACTGATTAAATTCAGTTCTCATTCATGGGGCCTTTCTTAGTACGAGGAACTTCCGCAATGCAAGGATTATCTTCAAGAAGCTCCCAATCAATCGAGTGGGGTGGGGGTGGGGCACACATGTGAAATAAGCAACATCAAGATAAAAATGTGTTTGGAGAGAAAGGCAGTGAAGCTGAATCAGTCAGGGAGGCCAAAGAGCTCTGGTTAAGCCAAGCGGGACATTCGGTACTACCAATAGCCCCTCATCTCTTCCAGGTTATCTGGAGGTATAAACCTCTAAAAGGGAGGTCCTTGCCATCCTTCCCTCCTATTTCTTTGTAAATATAAATGAACCCCTGAAAACTTTGATATAGTCTGCTGGTTGCTGTTATCTGGAAGCTGTATGATATTTTTATCTACAGGTTCAATATTGGAATTAAAAAACTTTGTCAGTGGAGTCTGAGGTGTTAGCCTTTGCTATGTGATGTATCACTGGGCCAGTTTTTTAACCTCTTGGAGCTTCAGTTGTCTCAACTATGAAATGGGGACAATGGCCCTGTCACGGCACTGTCCGGAGGGCAAAATCAGTTCTCAGATGGTATATGTACCTTCTTCTTAGTATCAACATGCCCTCGGCTTCCCTAACGCTGTCTGAACTGAAGGTGAATCCTGGGCAGAGCCGCCCACCCTCGTTGGAGAGTTCTTTATATGCCATCCTTCATTTTAGTTGGTTTCAGTATGTAATCATCTCAACGTTACTGAGACACAGGTGTACAGACAACCTCCCCCTACCTCTTATTTAGCTTCCAAACCTATTACAGGCCTGAAAAGAAGGGGGGGGACCTCTCTTAGATAGTGAATACAAATCTATGTCACTCTGAAGATACTATATCCACACTACTACAGAATCGCTCATGCCCACAAGAGCCTAGAAATGTGTCCCAGTCTGGTTTAAATTCCCTCACCCTCTCTCTGTCTTCCTCCCCTTTTCCATTTCTGTCTGCTTATCCTCCTCATTTTCTCCCTTTCCCTTTTGCACGTCAAAAATGTCCCTTAGTATCCAGCGACCTTCCTTTCTAGCACACCCCACTTTCATGGAAGATGCCCACTGATCCCAGGAATCCAGGAGGAAGAACCCATTATTTCAGGAGGGTTAATAAAAGCAGTGAAAGCTCTCACAATTTTGAGTCTGCTTTGACCTCCAAAACAAAATCCAATACGCATATACTCACTTATATAACCATGAAGCCATGGGTTTGTTGGCTTAATTTTTCAGAAAAAGAATCCATAAATCTCAGTTAGAATCCGCCAGAATTATGACAGAAGCAGCACGCACAGATGTGACTTTGGGACACTGAAGTTCACTGCCTGATGTCCATATACATTAAATCAAAAGAAGAGCACTGTGCTACTTGATCTGGCTTCCTGGATTAATATACCATACAGCTTATTGGGGACACCTATTTGCTCTCTTCCACAATAGAAATGATCAATTGTGGCAAGAAAGGTGGATGCATCCTACTGAGCAATCACTAGTCAGAAGCTTCTAACAAAGCTGTACTTTAAAGCAGTCCTGCCTTAAGCTTTTGTCCACGTCCAGGACCTCCAAGTTTCAGCAGAGACACAGGATGATGGCTTTTGTCAGTGGTCAACAGAGAGTGTGACACAGACGCCCTGACACCAACGTCCCCAGGAGAACAGGTCTGCGGTGTTGTTTGGGCAACACCCTCCCTGGCCGCTCTCTGGTTTCTCGCGTGCTCCAAGAACACACCCCGCAGACAGCATTCATCACAATAGCCCATGTGTGACCTCTGGAAAAGTCCTTGAAAACAGTGAAACAGGAGTCTTAGTGGAAATCTGGAATCCATTCCCATCTTACACAGGAAGAAAATTAGGCATAGAACAATAAAGCCCATAGTTCAGAGAAACCTGGGGAGGCTCTGGCTGACATTGAAATAATGGAAGGTTTTTTTCTCTCCGTTACTTTGTATTTCATAAAAGTTTTTCATCTGAGCAGCCCAAGGCTGCTAGAAAATACTGTACAGTTCATAGATGGCAATAACTGGTTTCTCCAGTGAATAAAGCAAGCAGAATGAGAATAGAAGTGCTGAGTAATGTATTAAAAGCCGATTACTAAACACTCTTCCAGGCTACTAAGTAAAGGGCATTTCTCCAAAACATAAGTGGCCAATACCACCATTTTCTCCCTTGGAATAACAGACTGGCAATAATAGTGTCAGGTGTGGGAACCTGGGACAGAGAGAATAACTATGCTCCTTGAGCCCTAACTCCCAGATAGAGTCCATTAGCCCCGACATCATGGATCTGGGAAAGACCAATCTATCCACCCAGAGCATGAATCAGCAGAGTCGTGTGCTTGCTCAGTGAATTTAACTCGGCAAACATCTGTGGGGTAATACGATTTTATAGGTACAGACCTATTTCCTTTTGTCTCCAGCTGATATTATTCACGATAATTGGCCATATGATATGTTTTCCTGTCATACATATAAATAATTATAAACCTGTACTCCCTTTGGAGGTGTTCTCCTTCTTCGCCAGTAAGAAGAGAGGGGTAGGACATTTCTGAGTCAAGTGGTGGCATATAATCCAGTGAAAATCAATTGGCAGAGACATTTGGTTTGGAACTGTGTTCAAGAATCCACCTAATTTGTCTGGGAGGCCCCTCAAGAGGGATACAGACCCCAAACCAAACAAGATGATTCAGAAATAATCCAGTCGGGGGAGTAGCAGCGCATGCTCAGACCCAGAACACCTATTCATACACATGAATAACTTAATTTTGTTTTTTTCTTAAGTACTTTCACAGTTCATTTCTTATTTGTCTTAAAAAAAAAAAAGAAGAAGAAGTAAATGGCATTACTCTGGTCTCCAATTCAGATGCCAGTTTGAACTTCACTCTGCCAGCAAGTATTTGGTTTGCCTCTGCAGGGCCTGAGCTGAAAAAATATTTGCCAATTCCAAAAAGATTTAACGAGCTTTGCTGAAGATGCCGGTGCCATCTGGCATGTCACAGGGACTGTGGCACAGCAAAGAGAACTCTCTTAACCACAGATTTTATTTGCCCGAGGGAGCCAACACTGGGAATTCAGGCGCTTCCTTGAATCAAGGAGCTGAAAGACAAATGAGTAAAATTTCCAAGAGAAAGTGACCAAAGCAGGCATCAAAAAAAAGTTGCTGCCACTGAAAATGAAGGCACCTGGTTTTGGTGACTGATTTTCAGAACTGTCAATAACGTCCTCGTGCCAGCCACCAGACACGGTCCTCAAACGCTGTCAGTCAGGAAACCAAATAAATCTCCAACTTGTAGCGAAGTTACCGTGATCCAATATCAGATACTAAAAACTTTGCTATGGTGTATTTTGTTGCCATCTGATACCGTACTAATTGTGGTGCCAGAATTTAACTACATGAAAACTGAACGGCCTACTTCAAGCAACTCTACTAAATATAACCAGCAAATTTACTTTATATTACAAAAATGGACATGCATCGCTTTTATTAATATTTGATAGAATATAATACATAAGTCTTTCACTGTGATTGGAAAGACTGACCTTACTACACATAAATCTCAAATGTTGAAGATCACCAAAGGTTGTCACCTGAAATCACATATTTCAGTAAGAGGTACAATTACCCTGAGCAAAAACAAGACTGTGATCATTTGAATTAGTGTCACATCTGACAACTCTAACAAAAAATGAAAGCTATTTCTGTGCTCGTGTGTGCTTAAAAATCACATGTCTGTTTTCATGGATGTAGGGACAGGAAGAGTGACACCAAAACTGTGACCACCTTGAAGAACAGAAACTCTGGATTATTTTTGTTAATTTCACGTTACCAGAAAACATACACCTACGTGGGTGTATCCCATCTCAACTCCTACGGATCTCCTCAACTCCTAAATGTCCCTTCCACTGAGGCTGATCCAAAGCTTACTACACGGTCATCTGATGCCAAGTTTTAATAATAAATATCTCAGAGAGAGCCAAGTTCTATACTGCCTTTCCACATTCCACAGAAAAGACCTATTCACAGAGACAACGACGGAGCCGTCTACCTGACTTAACTAAAATTTAGAAGTCAGAGTAGAAATCAAAAAAAAAAGTCACAAAAGAACAAAAGGATGATTATAATCATTATTTACCATTTTGGCTTCTGAATGCATTGGCTGGACCTGGGGAGAAGCACAGGGGTTGCTGAGATTTGGACCTTGCATTCCCAGGAGGTTGGAGTTCACTGACATCTGTCTCTCCATCTAAGAGAAAGGAAAGCAACAGAATCAGAAGTCTAAGAAAAATAGTCTAGGTCTCAGATAAAGTTGCATTTTTCTTTCAAGTGGGTCATTTAGAATTTCTCTGAGTAACTCTGGAGAAAGACTGTGGTTTGGGGAAGGGTAAGTAATACACGTCTGAGCCTTGAACTCCAGGACATCAAAGACTTAATCCAAAGCCATGCCTGCTATAGGAGAAGCCCCTTGCCAACGAGAACCATGTTGTCATGGTACATTTACAAACAAAAGTATGGAATATTTCCACTTCTGCAAACACTCCAACTGCCACGAGTCATGCTTCTTTTTATAACTGCAAAGAATAATGTATGCATAGAAAAATGCTGCAAGAATATATACCAAATGGTTATCTCAGGTTATCCACGGCTTTTTTTCCCCCAAAGTTTTATTCGAAAACATGAATCATTTTAGCAGTAAGAAAAACATTAAATTAACTTAAAAAGCAATGCTCTCGAATAGGCTGGATCTTCTTGCCCCTGTAACTTATAATTACAATCAAGATGACCAAGAGTGGGGCGCCTGGGTGGCTCAGTGAGTTAAGCATCTGCCTTCAGCTCGGGTCATGATCTCAGGGTCCTGAGATCGAGACTCACATAAGGCTCCCTGCTCAGTGGGGAGTCTTATCTCTCTGCCTCCCTCTCTGTGCTCTCCCTCCCTGTCTGTCTCTCTCTATATATCAAATAAATAAATAAAATCTGCGGAAATAAATAGAGTTCTTTATCCCTAGACCTCTTCCCAAAGCAGAGGACAGAAACCTCACAGGCAAGAATGGACAGTGGAAGCCAAGGTAAATGTCCCCTCAGGGTTTCTGCCATGGTTGGGCTCCAACCCCACAATCCGTGCTAGGCCCGCCCCCAGGGCGGGGTTGCAATTATGACATTAATGTGCAGGTCAGCAGAGGTGCTCAGGAAATGACACGAGTGACAGGTGGACAGTCCCTGCACAGCAAAGCACCCTTGGCCATCTGTTAACCTGAAAGAGCATATCAGTCATCTGGCAGTGCATGTTTCTGTGAAACTGCTTCAAAAGGAGTTCTTTGATGAAGAATTTTCTATACATTCTAGAGAATGCCAACAAAAACTTTTGGGGCCTTATCAACTCAGCAAAATAAAATGTTCACCCCCATATACCTCCTGAGTCTCTAGGTAGCCTAGATATTTTATTTTTTATTGTTGTTTTTGTAATTCTGGTAAACTGTGTGTGTCATAAAATTTACCACTGTAACTAGGTCCCCGTGTATAGTTCAGTGGCTATTAAGTACGCCCAAGTACTCTATTTGTTAAGTCATGAAGACTGCTCCACAGAAGGCTTATTGCTTATAATTCTCCCTTCCAGAGATGGAAGACTTGGAAAGGCATTTGACCCTTTATTCCAACTGCTAACCTTCTCCTAGAGGGAAATCAAGTCCAAATCAGCTTTTACTTTCAGTTTCCTGAAGGAAGGTCACTGCGAACTACAAATGATTATCTGAAAGTTTCCACGTTGCTATCCCTCACGAGCTACAAAGAAGGGCAAGCAGCTTATTTGCAGCCTCGGGATCCAGAATCAGCCATGCTTCCCACTCTGGAAAAGTTAGTCTGAAACTACTCCTACTCCATGACTCACAAATTCAACAGAATGCTGAAAACAGGCTGATTTCTCTACTTCAAAAAAAAAATTGCATTTTTTCCATTTTAGTGATGATAGGAAGTCCGTAAGAGCCTCTGCAAGGCAATTATTTGGCCCTTATGCGAAGAAGGAATCTGCCCCCATGAGTGTGCCCTGGTGAGGTGCCTAGAATCAAGAAATCAGAAGATGGGAGCGATTTTGCCGAACACTAAGCAACATTTAGCCCTGCAGGTAAAACATCCAGGTAAAGGAGTTCACCTCTTTTTGAGCTTCTTCTTTCCCCCTGAAACAAATCAGAAAACAGGAGCTACAATCTCAACAGCCTCACTGGGTTTTTGTAATTATAAATGAATCTGTTTTCCCAAATTATGTAAACATGGGACTTTCAAGCTAGGAAACCACAGCGCTGTGAACTTCCACCTTGTTGCTTACCATAGCCCCAGCATCTAGCGTAGTGCTTGGCTTAGAGGAGGCACTCAATGAAAATTTGTGGAATGAACAGATACATCATTTTGCTTCAGACCTAGGACTTTGTGAAATGTGTGGCCTGGGAACATGTGAATTGTGTGGCCTGCAAGTCACTTAAGAATATTAGCTCTGTCGGATCACTACATTTGTATCTTTAGGGTAAATACCCAGTTGCATGTGCACCTGAATGTTTATAGCCACAATGTCCACAAGAACCAAACTATGGAAAAAGCCTAGATGTCCATCAACAGGTGAATGGGTAAAGAAGATATGGTAGATATACATACAATGGAATACTATGCAGCCATGAAAAAGACCGAACTCCTGCCACGGATTCCATCCATGACATGGATGGAACTGGAGGGTATTATGCAAGCGAATAAGTCAATCAGAGAAAGAAAATTATCATGTGATCTCTCTGATATGAGGAATTTTAGAGGAAGATCAGGGAGGTCGTGGGGGGTCTGGAGGGAAAAAATGAAACAAGATGGGACCAGGGAGGAAGACAAACCATAAGAGACTCTCACTCTCAGGAAACAAACTGAGGGTTTCTGGGGGTTGGGGAGAGGGATAGGGTGACTGGGTGATGGACACTGGGGAGAGTATGTGCTATGGTGAGTGCTGTGAATTGTGTAAAACTGATGATTCACAGACCTATACCCTGAAGCAAATAATACATTATATGTTAATTTTAAAAAGTTGCTGAAATTGGTTGTTTTATAAAATTGAAAAAATACATTGATTTATTTTAAAATGCTTGCTAGATTATCCACATTAAAAAAAAGAATACTAGCTCCACCTACAGACAGACTGACCTTTTATACCAAGGGAATCATGGGTCCCCAGGGCAGGAACCCTATGGGAAGACTATACTTAAAATGCCAAAATCTGAGCACAGGAGCAGAGGACTTGATAACAAGGAGGAAATGGCCTAGATTTCTGGGACCAGGAACTCTTAGGGTATCTTTTTTTATATAGACATTTTATGACAGTTTTCATGAGTTACATTCGTATCACTCTAAACAGCCTCAGTGCTGTTGACATCTTGGGCCCAGATAATTCGTTTCTGGTGGGGGCTGCCCTGGGGAATGTTGAACAGCATCGCTGGCCTCTACCCACAGAGGCCAGCGGCAGCCTTCCCTCTGTTGTGATGACCAACAACAGTATCTCCGGAGAGTGCCAAGCAATCGCCCTGAGTTGAGAATCGGTGCTGTAGACTGACGCTATTGTCACGGCAGCTGGGCGTATTAGTGACATGGGTTGGGGGACACCCATGGGGGGTGGCATCCCTGACTTTCCGTCTCCATGGGCTCTTGATCATGTACCTGATCCTTTGCTTCTCTTCTGAAGTGTCAGCAGGAGGCCAAGTTATACAATGAGATGATACAGTGGAGACCAGGGCCAGACACTGACCAGGCACTCCCCACCCATGTCCCACCTTGGTCCTGGAAACGGTACAGTTTAGTCAAATTAAAAAAAGGTCACTGGAGTGGCATTTTTCTAGCTAATTTTGAACAAGAGGGAATTGGCATCTAAAGGAGGACAGCTTATGGTGGGAGTCTTCATGTGCCTGGCTGGGTTGAATAAAACCCGGGCAAGTGGCATTGATGGAGCTGTCGTAGCACATCTGAAGATGTTTCAGGTGAGCAAGGCAGGAAAGTGTGTCAACTAATCTGTTCCCGATTTTGCAATTGGGCCAGAGAGAACAGATTTGAAACAAAACTGTTCCTAGTCAAAATATCCCCAATATTTACAGCAGGAAGATCCATTTCTCTGAACTTGGACCTCCCAGCCCTCATCCACCACTACCTCCACTCAAATTAAGCAGCAAACTGCTCAACCTTTGAGAATCTGAGCTGCTCAGCATGAGTTGGGATGGAGGTTCGTCACAGCTGTGGGACATTAGACAGCTGCCTTCAACTTCTTACTCTTCGGCTTTTCATCTGTACAATGAGCGTGTCAATAATTACCGCGATCCCATTCCCACAGGATCCTGATGAGAGCAACATGAAGTGACAAATGTAGACAGTCCCTTAGAAGGCAACCACGCTCTGCCAGATATTTTGATACTGTTATGGGAGGGTTTTCACTAAACTGTCATATCATCTTAGGGCTTTTGAGAACAGCTGTGGCCCCAGGAATAAGCACACCAGCCAGGGTCCCCAAGGCATAAGGCCAGGGAGGATGAAGAAGCAGAGGAAGGGGATCCTGTGGAAGGAGAGCAAGGTTTGCTCTGGAATATTCTGTATGCCCCTTCTAAGCTAATGTGTTGTTTTGGGGGGGATGCAGGGGACATGTTATATAATGATTATAGACTCTGGAGTCATACCACCTGGATTTAAATTTTTACGCTCCATCACGTACTAACTGTGACCTTAACTAAGTTACTCAGCCTCCTGTGCCTCAGCTTCCTCATCTATAAAATGGGGGTACTAACAGTGTGTTTCCCACAGGTTTGCTGGGACAGTGAAAGCGAATATAGTGGTATCACACAGTGGGTGACCGAGGGGGCTCGGGGGCCAGGATTCCAGGGTTCAGAACTCAGCTATGCTGCTTCTCAGTCCAGCAAGCTACCTGCCATCCTTTCGCCATTCAGACACCGGGGGTAGAACAGCACGCGCCTGGCAGGATTGTTTCAGGTGTTCGTGAAGTGCTTATAGTGGGACTAGCATATTACGTAAGCACTTAATAAATGTTGTGAGCGTCATTAACAGAACACGATACACAGGGACCCCTATTAGCAGGTATTCTGTACCATCGTTATTATTTCTGTTATTATAATTGTAACTCTGTGTCCTGGCAAGACCACTCCCTGGTGAGTTAAGGACACTTAGTATATACCGATCTATACACACTTTGGGCAAGTCATAAAATGCTGTGTCCTTGAACAAATTCCATTCCCTGGGTGTGGCAAGCTTACTTGTCACCAGCGGGAAGATGGGGCCAGGCCTCACTAAGGGAGCAATGAAGGGCAGGAAAGCCAGTGAGACCCTAGGGACAGACAACTAGGCCCTCTCTGCAAAGTAGCACACAGCTCAGCTCTTCATCCAGAAGAAGCCACTTCCTTTCCACCTTGGATCTCAGCTTTTCCTTTACTGCTTTCAAAAGAGCAAGGCTCAGTGGAACTGAGATGCACTTACTGGCATCAAGACGGCAGAAGATCCCGGCATCGTCGGGTTGGGCAGGGTCCCAGGCATGGAGGCTGGCATGGGCTGTCTCTGTCTGTTGTGGAGATGTAGCAGAGAAGATAGAGAGCCTGGGACAGGCCTGGCAACACACAGAAAAAGCAGACATTATTCCTGATGCCTTGGGGCAGGGGATTCATTGCCTGCTTCCCCAGGTCCAGAACGAGCAGGGACAACACCATTACATGAGCAACAGATCAGATCCTCTGATGGGAACCACATAATTGAGGATATTAGGGAAATAATAACAAATAAAACACAAGCCTGGCTTCCTCTGCTGCTTCCTAGTTAATACATCAAATTCCATTTCATTTCCTGACCTCTGTTATCTAACCCATGTTCAATAGTCAACAAGTCGGTAAATCTCCTACCACCCCTGCTTCTTAGGGAAGGGACTTGGGGGTGAAATGCTGTGTTTACTCAGAATTCTCTGCCCTGTGGAGGATCTTAGACTCTGGGATCTGTGTATGTTATCTGAACTCTCACTGACTCTGCCCAGAAGCCCTCCTGGATACACTTTCACTGTCTGGATTTGTAAAGCCAACTTTATTCATGAATTCCCAATAGAAATCTGTTTTGACTTTTTCGTAGTTCTCCACTGTGGGTGGGAAAAACAAAAAGAAACAAACAAACAAAAAAACGAAGCCAGGATACAGACCAAAGTAGCAGGAGTGAGGTTCATGCCACGGCAGCCCGCCTTTCTCAGGCAAGTCTAGAGCCCAGTCCCCCATCACCAATCGCTCATTTTATAATAACTGGAGGTGTTAGGCTGTTTGACAGAAACTGATTTGGGTCTGGCCTGCAGAACTTGGGTAAGCATTCCTCCAGGGAGTACATAGTTTGAGCTTTTGCTTCAATGTGCCGAAGGAAAAAAAAAATTAGAACTTTAAATTGATTTAATGAGCCAGGGAATGTGTGGCTGAGGGAAAAAGGAAATTATTTGTGTTTATGAAAAATGGCGAGTAAGTGACCTCCTCAGCTAAATTCTCAATCTCCCGATACTTTTGCTCTGGGGAGCTGTATAAATGTCAAATCATTAAATTAAAGATTTAACAAATAAAAGAAAACAAATAAATAAACAAACACCCCCCGGGACCTCTGAGTCTTCCATGTTAAACTACCTTATCCTGAATGCCAGAAATGACAAAGCTACTGCTTCCAGAATTAATGCATTTTCTTTAAAAAAAAAAAAAAAAGATTCATTCATGTTAAGTGCTGGGTAATGACTGCAGACAGAGATGTCCTGTGTGGTCCAATGCCTTTCTCGCTTCAGGGAAGGATAATCCCACTCAGAGTAGCATGAGAAGCCTCTTCTTTGGAGCTCATGTGCCTCCCGTGGTGGCTGATTTGGGGAGAAGTGGGGATTGAAACAGGGAGATCCTGCCAACAGGATCTTCTTTTGCATTGTTGCTGAAATCTCGAAGATTAGGTTTTCTACTCTTTTTGCCTAACAGCTCCTTTGAGTCAAGCTAGCTATGGCAGGTACATGAATCTTGGAAGGGCTAGTCATAAATTAGTCAATATGTATGTGTTCAGGAAGCTATATAAATGAAAATATAAAAGAATATAAAACCTTTACCCAGACTCCAAGCAGACGTACATAAATGACACACAGCTTTATGAATAGAATGTGTGTATGGATGGTTACATAGAGAGGGCAACCAGAAGTAGCCTGTCACAATAAAATCAGTGTTTTCAGAAAAACAATGAATGTTTTGGGTATTTCTTGACATGTGCCCTGGGGCCCTCTGGAGTATAGATTAACAATAGGATTAGTAGGGTCTTTGAAGGTCCTTCACCTTTTAGAGATCTAGGAAACTCTAGTTCCTAAACTCTAGTTCCCTCTGCTCCAAAATTCTACAGTAGGCTGTACCTTCTTCACTGGGTCTTAAAGCCTACCTCATTCAGAGGTGGATAGCTCCAGTCTTCTTTTTAAAAAAATTTTTTTAAAGATTTTTTTTATTTATTTGACAAAGAGAGCGAGAGAGGGAACACAAGCAGGAAGAGTGGGAGAGGGAGAAGGAGCCTGATGCGGGACTCGATCCTGGGACCATCGGATCATGACCTGAGCTGAAGGCAGGCACTTTACGACTGAACCACCAGGTGCCCTATATTCTCCAGTCTTAATGTTTTGTTTGTGACCTTTGCTGGGAAGAAAATAGCTGTATATCAAAGTATGTCATCTTTAATAATGGTCAGTTCCTCTAAGTGCAAGGTTAGTAATCTAAACAGCCCTGTTTTATCAGGAGAAAGATTCACTGAGACCCTCTCTACAGATAGCCGTTAATCATCTATCCATCCTCTTGTCTACAGATATCCAGACAGAGACATGTACACACACACACATCCATGCATACATGTAGGTACATCTAAACATACAGACATTCTACCGTATGTCTTTTCCCCTAGTCACCAGGAGGAATGCTTTGGGTATAGACAGGGACAAGTGAAAAAAGACAACTGAAAACATTTTATAATGATGATTTGCCATATTGTTCTCCTAAAGAAAGGGCAGCATATTATCATCATTTACATTTTGTTTCCAACATGACATGTTAATGATAATCTTTGTGATCAGGTTCTGTTGATGAGTCATATTTAAAAAAGAAATCAATTAAACAAAACTTATGTGAATGAAGATGCAGAAGTAATTCAATTCAAAATGAGTTGCCATTCTTCACACAACTAGGGAAAACTCCCAGCTGGACTGAATAGTTGGGGAATGGTATACTTCATTTAATCAATGTTCTTATTAGGTCAGTTACTTCCACACCATGCGTGGATGTACTGGATTTTTAAATATCAAGCTTTCCTTCATTAATTAAGAAAGTTTACCAGGGTACTGAGTTTCCTTGGAATTATAATAATACTTGCCTAATGATAGCAATGAAACCAATTAACAATATATACTTGAAAGAGAAATGGCTATTTGAGAACTCTGCATGTTTAGATTCTGAATAACTTTGAATTATTGTTTTACATGGATTCTATATTTTATTTATTTATTTGAGAGAGTGAGAGCTCACACATGCACACACGTGCACACGCAACAGGGAGGGGCAGAGGGAGAGGGAGGGAGAATCTTAAACAGGCCCCACATCCAGTGCAGAGCCTGACACGGGGCTTGATCTCAGGACCATGAGATCATGACCTGAGCCAAAATCAAGAGTCAGATGTGTAACTGACTGAGCCACCCAGGCATCCCTACACAGATTCTATAAATAATCTTCCCAACCCATGCTGGGAACAAAACTGAGGCATTTTCTACGCTTCTTGCTTAGGCTTTTAAAACTACAAAAACTGAAAGAAAAAAAAAGCTACATCTACCCATCGCTGGGTATACAAAGGGCTAGATTGAGGTAATTACGTAGCTTGGCCCAATAAATAATCATTTGTCCAGAATATTCTGATCATTGAAACAAGAGTGGTATCAGAATAATTATATTAATTATCTAATTCCCTTTGTGTAGATAGAAATAATTATTATCACATTGCACTTGCTTCAAACTTTTTATATTACACTTACACAGTTTCATATTTTTCAAAATATTTTCACCTTCATGTGACTTGAAACAATGCCATGTGGTGGGTAGGTCAGATTACTCCCATTTTACTCAGAGTAAGCTGAGTTCAGAAACATTTAAATGTGCCCAAGGTCATATAGGTCATGAAAAGAAGCCGGGCTCATATTCAGCTTGCAACACAGGGCTTCCCCCATCGCACCTTGATGGTTCCCATAACTAAGTTATTATTAATTTTTTATACTAAAATAAATTCATGATCTATTTCCTTTGATATCCACACTGCTCCCTGGACTTGGCAATGAAGTAGTAAAATTCTGTAGTACTGCTGACACGAGAAGTCACTCATCCATGTAGAATTATGTTTTCTTCCTTTAAAAAGAACAACAAAAAAAAAAACCCAAAAAACTTCCCAAAGCATCAGTTAGACTCTGAAAATAAGATGGCAAATCGCAGCAAAGTTGTGAAAACAAAGGCCCAACAGTCTTTCTCCAGTGCAGGCTTGTTGCCATGAGCTAATAATTCCAGACTTTGAGCAAGCCGAGCCTCCTTTTTAATAACCATATGCCTTTAGGTAAAGTATTTCTACTAAAAATTATTGGGGCATGGAACAAGGTAAGATGTGTGAGCTCATGTTGGATTGTTCAATTACTAAACTGAGACCCGTAGCATTAAGAGTTTTCCAACTTGACAGATTATTCCTCTTTATACACTTGTATAAACATACTGCTTACGGCTGAGATCTATGTAAGCTTTTCTTTCAATTAAAATGTCAAGGATGACAGACTGTGTTTTCAGTGTCCTTAACAGAATGAAAGGTACCACAGCAAGCGATTTCATGTCCTCATTTTTACCCCCAAAGGATGTTTTCCAGTCTGGGGGTGTCTGAAAAGTGAGCTCTGTGTCTGCTGCTCTTTGCCCTTGGACAAGCCCAACTATCTCTATGGAGCGAGGGGCCAGTGATTTTGTTTGGAAGGCTCAGGAGGGTCACTGCAGACTTCTCTCCTTTCCCACATCTTCAAAAGATCCGTGGCACCCCCGATTGCCTATCGAACTCAAGACAGATAAATCTGCCAGGTACGTGGTCAGGTAAAGAGAAGAAGCCAGCAGTGAAAAAAAAAAGTTAGGTTAAAGAATTGGAAGATCAATGTTAGCATCAAAATCCAACCACAGACACCTCAGAAATGGTGAGCAGGTAATAAAGAGCAACAGAAAGGACTCGGCAGGACTTCGTGTGTGCAGAATAATGTGGAAGTCTTCAAGGCAGTAAAGTGGAAAGAAGAGTGGGCAGGGAGCATAGGATCCAGATGTCATCGCCATTCGCGTTGCTGACTCTGGGGAGAGACTTTCTTCACTTTGGGGCTCTCCACGTTGTCATCTGAAAATGCCCTGAAGCTCTAGAATTCAGATTCTAGAGCTTGAAAATGAGATGTTTTTAATCTCCTGAGACATATATGTTCTATGATGATTAGGGTACTCTTCATGACTCACTGAGGAATCCACAGTGCTTCAGCCAGCACCTGCCACATGGAAGGTGGTCAGTGTCCGCACTGAATGGAATGGAGTCAGTATAGCACTTAGTTCTTAACGTCAAAAATAAACTTGAAAATTGAATAAACCGCAAATAGAAAGTGTCTCTAAAAAGCACGAGAAGTTGCTAAAAAGGACTTCATACATCCCAGGGGGTCCACACCTTTTCCTCATTTATATGTAAAATAATTTCACACACAGACTAGAGAAAGAGTATTGCCCACTATCACTGTATTTGCTTCTAAAGAGAAATGTGCTTTCTTTTCACCTTCTTAAATGAACTATTGTGGCCTAACGAGGCAAACTAGTTTCTGTCTGGGATGGGGAGACTGAAGAACTAAAGAGGGAAATACAGACTCTTAAATGTTAAGAGAAGGCTGTTTGTAATAAGAAATGCTTATTCTATCATTCTTCTCCTAAGTGGAATTTAAAAATTCCTATTTTTTTGAAGAAAGCAAACTACAGGATAATCAAGTAGAGTGAGAAATGGAAAGATAATATAGTTAATTTCTTCCATGGGTGATAATTAACATTGTAAAACGGGATAGTGAAGGACATGGGTTCAGAAGATGGTCTGCATAGGCTGGAATTCTGGCTCTGCCCTTACTGGCTGTGTGACCTTGGGCGAGTTACTTAGCCTCTCTGTGCCTCAGTTTCCTCAACTATAAGATAGGATGACAGAGGTATTTATCTCATGGCCTTAAACGAGTTACTACATATTAAATACAGTTGACCCTTGGATAGTGTGGGCATTAGGAACCCGGACTCCCTGTGTAGTCAAAAAATCCACGTGTAACTTGAGTCTTCCCCAAATTAACTACTAGTAGCCTACTGCTGACCAGAAGCCTTGTTGATAATATTAACAATCTATTAACACATTCTGTGGATCTTATATGTATTATATACTATGTTCTTGCAGCAAAGTAAGCTAGAGAAAAGAAAATATTATGAAAATCATAAGGAAAAGATACACATTTATAACACCGTACTGTATTTATTGAAAAACACCTGCATATGGGTGCCTGAGTGGCTCAGTGGGTTAAAGCCTCTGCTTTTGGCTCAGGTCATGATCTCAGGGTCCTGGGATGGAGGCCCGCATCGGGCTCTCTGTTCAGCATGGAGCCTGCTTCCTCCTGCCTCTCTGCCTGCCTCTCTGCCTCTGTGATCTCGCTCTCTGTCAAGTAAATAAATAAATAAACAAAATTTAAAAAAGAAAGAAAGAAAAAAAATCACCCACATATAAATGGACCTGTGTAATTCAAAGCCATGCTGTTCAAGGGTCAACTACATACTGAATATGTCCAATAAAATTAGTTGTTTTTGTTATTATTCTTCTGAAAGCCAGCCTAAACAATAAATTAATCACTATACTTCAATCAAAGAACTGGGGCTTAAGGCTGGGATCTTAAAGTTAACACCAATCCTTTGCTTTAATTAAAGAACCACGGCCTAACCAAATGCCTGTACAAATGTCCCAAACTTCCTGCATATATACGATATGTCTTTAAAAACCCATCAACATTAGACTCCCAAGCACTTCTGCAGAGGCAAATGGACTCCTCTCACCCACAGTTTTACAGAATTTCAAAATGATTCACACTATTTCTCAGAAAGGATCTTTGAAAATATTTCCTCAAAATGGAACCAAACTAGTTCCCCAGAGATCAGTTCTCAGTATCTTGTTTTTCCTGAAAACAAGGACAAAAATCCAACAGAAGCAATAATTGGGAAAACAAGAATGCTATGTGGCCCATATTTGAAAAGACATCATATTACAGTATCTTTTTTTGAATGAGCTCATGCGCTGCACCAAGTCTCAGTGCCAAGCTCCTAAAGTTGGATGGCAAATACAATATTTCCCCTTTTAACAAATGAGGAATTTGAGACACAGGAGTAGAAATATTTAGCCTGACAAAAGGCAACAAAATGTCAGCAGAATTCAATTAAAATATGTATATTTCATTTCAAAGCTTTCTTAGGCTCAAGGGAGGACCTCCCTTCCTGATTTGTACCCCTCCCTCTTTCTTCCCTCCCCCACCTTTCCTTTGATGACACAGACATTTGGTGTGTGGGGAGAGAATTTTGCCTTTATATCTGTATTCTCGCCCCATCCTTCCTAAAAAGCTAGTAAAACAGCCTAACTTTGTAAAAGAACAAATCCTCTAGCTCATCAGAGATACCAGTAAGCTTAATTGCTTGTGACAAAACTTGACATGACTCCAAGGCCATCGCACCATGTGGCCCCTCACTGCTGCCCAGCTCATGGCCCTGGACTCCAGACCAGTGCCCTGCCCTCGCTGACTTCCTTCCAGCTTCAGAGCATTGCCACCTTCCTTCCAGTCATAGCCTTGAACGTAAGTAATCCTCACCACCTTCTCTGAGCGAGCACACCAGGTCAGGGGCTTTGCTGGAGTGCTCTCTTCCCTAGCAACACTTTCTCACCATTTATTCAATCAGTGAATAAATCAAAAGTCAAATTAAGCACCTAAGACAAGACAGGCTCTGTACACACTCATTTCAGAGGGGAAAACTAGTTTGGCAAGTTAGGTCATTTGCCTAAAAATTCATTTACAAATTCACAATTTGTGACAATATGATGAAAAAGAAAGTAGATGTGTTTCATGGTCTCTTACAGTTTACCACCTCAGCTCCCCGGTTATAATTCTTCAATAATTTTGAGTGATTATTAAAAATGTCTCTGCTCCCAACTGCACAATAAACTGCATAAATGAGAGATTGTGTCTGCTTTGTTTTTAGTAATGCAGATATTGTAGAAATGTAAGGAAGTGCATGGTACCTAGCAGGTGTCAATAAATACTTCTCGAATTCCTAAGAATAGAGATATTAAGGATCTCTTCAACTGGCAAAAGACATTGCAAGAACAGGGTTCAATAAATTTCTTTGCTAACTAATGAGAAGAACTTAATTGATTTACAAGTCATAAGTGAAACTCCCATTTATATTAACAGCCTAATATAACCCATTTCTGTTCTTGAAAATTGTAAATGGTTACCCCCAAGGTAATCTGTCCTTTTTAGCAGTGCCCCTTAGATTAAACTCAAGCTTTCTGATAAGTTCTAGACCCATTTGTTTTTGCATCAATTAAGTTAATTTCCATTTGAAATTACTATTCTAGGCATTTCATAAGAAAAGGCCAAGAATAATTCCGGAGCGCTCATCTGTCTTCAATCTATATAATGTTTTAAATATTGGATGCTTGCCCTGCAATCAGGCTGTACTTTATAATGTTCAGAGCTCTGGGCTTGGAGGTACCATATACACCCACACCACGGTCAACTAAACATCTCGTTTCTGCTTTGCACTGACTTATCGATGTTGACAAGAACACCTTTGTAATCATTATCACCAGGGGTGTTGGAAATTAAATTTAGCATGCAAGATAAATTTAGGACTCCTTTTTATCAATTCGGTTCTACTACTGCTTTCATTTTATAGATGTAGTATCTGATATCTTGAATATGTAACTTCTTTTTCTTTAAATAAAAGCCTGGCTGTGGGAGAGCCAATGGTAGTCATAAAATGTAATACAGCTAACAGAGTTGCCTCCCGCTGGAGCCTGGGCTGC
Source organism: Spilogale gracilis (assembly GCA_004023965.1). Lineage (NCBI taxonomy): Eukaryota > Metazoa > Chordata > Mammalia > Carnivora > Mephitidae > Spilogale > Spilogale gracilis. The sequence continues at coordinate 50,788 of PITA01005876.1, forward strand.
ATTTTATAGTGTATATGCTATATCTGCTCAGGCAGAGGAGATGTTTACTAGTGCTTTCAAGTGTTTTAAACAGAGAGAGCAGGAATAGAAAGGGAGATGTAAATTTATGGCCATTCTTTTAAGACTATTAAATCAATCTCTTTTTCTCCCCCTCTTTAATGACTGATTTCTGCACCATTAATCTGAATTAGTCATGCAGTCAGCCTGATTCATTTAAGTTAACCAAAAACACGATTGGATTGGTTTCTGATGTACCATTGTCACCAAAAAAAAAAAAAAAAAAAATCAGATTCCAAAATCTGATATTTTTTCCTTGTAAATAGCTAATGGCTCTTTTAAAAGACCCTTTATAAAAGACCCTAAATGCCCGAACAGTTTGTCTTTCGCCATGGGTCGGGCTCAAAGACATGATGAGATGGCTTTTCAATTAGCCAATAACTTCTCAGTTGCATCAATTATTCATAAAGTTACACTTAGAAAAGGCAAGTAAATGCAGATCAAAAGACATGAAATAGATGATGATTTTGAATGCAGTCTCAAATAAATGATATATATCTATCTGGCTAAGGAGAATTTTTTCTTTATAGAGACTTATCTCTAAGGAAAATTTCTTCCTGTTTCTAAGTCGTTAATAAGCTTGCTCCTTGCTTCATAAGGACAAATAAGAAGCCCTCTGATTATGAGCCTTGTCATTTACATGTGATTGCTGCGTGCATTCATTCACCATCAATGAATAATTCATGGAAACATTCACTAACACACTTGTCTGGATGTTCTGTAGGGACAGAGCTCCCTGAGCTTACAAACACCCACCCCTACCCCCAACTCTTAAGTCAGAAATTCTGCTTTGCTTTCTTCTGGACCGTAGCTTGTCAGTTACCATCTTTTAATGAGTAAGTCATGGCAGACTCCGCACCCTGTACAGTCATACCTATGATCCAAATATATGGCATGGTTTTGCAGCTGAGGGACAAAAGCTCCAACTGCAGGAGACGTCAGTCAGCAAAAACAGAAGGGCTCTAGAAGAGATCATCGGGGCAATCTCTACTCATCCTTGCATTTTCAAGGATGTCACCCCCACTAATGCCTTTACCTAACCTGCCCCTGAAGTTCAAGGCAGGGTTTCTTGGGCAGTCTTCAAGTACCTCTCCCAGAAGACCGAGTGTATAACACTCTCCACCCAGCCACTTGCCAGGATTATTTCAGTTCCTTAGGAGGAGGAGCTTGAAACTCTGAGCTTCGCAGCAGGAGAGGGGCTATGTCAGTGACGCAGGAGGGGCTCCTGTTGGCTATGGCAACAGGCAGGGACACAGGCTGTTAAGAGCCTGATTCCTCAGGTTCTGTTCTTTTGTTTCTTTGTTTTAAGATTTTATTTATTTATTTGACAGAGAGAGACACAGCAAGAGAAGGAACACAAGCAGGGAGAGTGAGAGAGGGAGAAGCAGGCTTCCCGCCGAACAGGGAACCCGATGCAGGCCTCGAACCTAGGACTCTGGGTTCATGACCTGAACCTAAGGCAGAGGCTTAAGGACTGAGCCACCCAGGCACCCGTCAGGTTCTGGTCTTAACAATAAAGTAATGCAAGTGCTGAGAGACGACCCTGTCCTCCAAGGAAACACGCATGGACAAGGAAAGAGGCACTGCTTCAAGGCTCAGCAAACTCCTCAGCAGTTTACTTCCTGACAGACAGCTGCAAACTCTAAACCGAGGTCATAATCAAATAACCAGAAACCATAGGGGAGGGTGTGAGAGCCTAAAGAAAGCCTTGTCAGACAGGGCTGAACATGATGGGGGGGGTAAGAGGAGGTGGGGGGAGAACCTGGAGAAGGCTCAGAAGACACACGGAGAAGGACTGAGAGACCAGAAGGGAAGATCTAAATGGAAAAGTAAAAGGAACAAGATCTGGAGATGACGAGAGCAGGCTTCAGGTTTCCAAATTACTATATTCAGAGAATGGTGACCAGTTACTCTCCAAGCCAACCAAAGCAGAATAATAACTGTAATAAAACAGCAGCACATGGGATTTATGTTAGAAGAAAGAGTATCTCCCAAGAACGACTAGTGTAAAACAATTAAATGGCTTACTGAAGTTTTGGAATTTCCTCTTATTAGGCTCTTAAAAAATAGATTTGTCCCCATCTGGCAGGGTTCGTAGGGAGGAGGACGAGGCACTGGCAGACTTCTCTAGTCCTAAATTAGGGCTATTATTTTCAGTTATTCCAGTCAGAGTGTTTGACAGAAATGATAGAGATAATTCTGGCTGCCATCATTAACCAGTAAATCGAATAAAGCAGCCTCGTGTGGCTCACAGGTCACGGGCTTCAGGCCGCCGGCTGGCCCTATCGTGGCCCACGAGTGTGTGTGATCTGAACGGCTCATTTAACTTCTCTGCTTTCTTGTTGGCCAGGACAGGCTATACGACCCACTTCCTAAGTATGGTGTGAGGCGGCTGTGCTAATCATATATGAGATAATATTTTATATGTGTTTGGCCCCTGGAAGATGATTGATGTATATTCTATTCAAGAGATGATTAATCTATTTTAGAAGACAGAATTATTGCTAGTGTCATTTTACAGTACAAGGTAAAATGATATGCTTCTTAATTTTAGGGTGAAGTAGTTTGGAAAAAAAGACCCAGAAACGTCCAGGCTCTCTGAGAGATCCGAGTGTCTTTTCCATCACTGTGAGACCTGGTATCTTGTGGTACGTCATCTTCTCAGGAAAACCTGCTCTGTGTTCTCACGCCAGGTATTAGTATCTCCACCAGACTGGAGAGAGAGTATCACAAAACACAGAGCTCAGCACATAATAGGAGCTTTGTAGAGGTTTGTTGAATGACTTAATGAGGTTACCACACTGTACATGGTCTCTCATTTCCTAGCAGTAGTACCCCAATGACACACATCTATGACAAGCTTCTTATTAAGGGTCATGATAACTTGGAACACTATCCTGATGGGCAGTCAATATATCATTGACTTGAGCAAGGGGATGGGGGGAGGGGCAGAGTTTCTAGGAAACTGGTATCCTCCTTGAGCAACCTTTCCTGAGCTACCTTTTCAAGTTCTCCCACTTTGCAGTAGCACTTATCATGAGCTAAATTTATATTAATCTCAAACACTTAATAAAATAATAGCAATAAAGTTTATAATAATGGTACTTGGCATTTACTTTGCACTTTGCCTCCAAGGATCTCAAAGGGCTTTGCAATTTTCAAAGCTACTTACGGGCTGCACATGTAAGCAAAGAAGCCATCGTGTATAGCTCCCCTGTGGACAGAGTCAGTTCTCTTCTTATGCTCTGAGGTTGGGACGGTGGCCATACTATGTGCCTAAACATACCCACTGTCCACAGGCACCCCCAGACATCTACATGCTAAGAGGCAAAAGTGATAAGCAGATGTTTGGTTCCCAACACACTCGTACCTGTATTAGCTTGGTCAAACCTTGGAAGGCAGATTTGTGTTTTGATAGACTTGCTTTATGATACTTCTTTCAACCCCCTCTTGGTGTATTTATTGGTATAATTGGAAATTCCAGGTCTGTTCTTTAAAGGCATAAAGTTTAAAAGGGCTTATTTTCCCTTTAAGTTCATTCTGAAGGAAATTTTGCTTAGGTTTAAACATACAGGGGTTTATACATAAAGCATCTCTTCTAAGGTACTTTTCCTTCCTTGGTGGCCTTGCTTTTGCCAAAAAGAGTGACTTGCTCAGTTTCGCATATTATTCCCCAGACAGCCCTATTCTGACTTCCAAACAAATGTGGTATTTGGGGTTTCAAGTTTAAAATGTAATTTGGTATCATTTCAGATGTCTTCCTACAGCTTAATAAACATCTTCCCCAGAGGCAGTTGGGATCTGATTTTAATTTGTGGTGGGGTTATGGTCACAGTAAATGTCAATTTCAGCTATCGACAATAAGCCCTACTAGAAATAGAAATTGTATGTGAATGACAGTACATTTATAGGATGTGAGGCATATTACGCTTGCTCATAGTTGACTGCTCCCCAAGAAATCCCTTCACTGGTCTGTGATGAAAGTCCGGATTCTCTTCAGGCCTCTGAGTATCAGCCACTCATCAGAAGAGAATGTATCGATCTGAAGATCATAAAAAGATACAGCAAAGTAATCAAGCCCTTCACAGTATGGCTTTGAACCCTAATACCCCTGTGAACATCAGCCACTAGCTTGCCTGGTGATCTTGGGCTGTATCCTCAAGACTTCCTCAGAGTTTCTCTTTCTTCATGTATAAAATGAGATGGCTGAGCCAATGATCTTCAAGGACCTTTTCAACTCGAAAGTTTATATAATCGAGTATGATCAAGAGTGAGTGGGTAAGATGACTTATGGAGAGGCCCAAATCTACTTATTCTGGGGAAGCAACACATCAGTTGGGGGTGGATTTTCCTCAAAGGTAGGGACAAATGGGTAACTTGTCACTGGCCTCTCTTGGACATTCCCTTTCCTTGAACAAAAGACAGGTTCCAAAGATCACTGAGTACCTGTAACATTCAGCAAAGTAGGACAGGAACCAGAAGTGATGAAGGGTAAGAGAGCAGGGTAGTTTCTTCTCACACATGAACAATGATCCTTTTAATTAGTATAAAATAAAGGTTTCACTCCTTTGTGTACCAGAGTTAGTCACTTATTATTAAATAGAATCATATTCTTTAGGAGAGATTAGGTTAGGTCCTCAAATAAGCAGTTCTGTCTGTTCAGTGGGGTGCCATCAGGCCCATTGGGATTGGGGAAAAACTGGGCCATCTGAGAAAGACAAAAGTCCTCCAACTCTGACAGCTGCCAGGAAAAACTTTCACTACTGAGTAGTAAACGCTTCCTCACCCTATCTACTGAAGAGCTAGGATAACATTCCCTAAGTGCTTATGTTAAGCCCTGTGGCTGATCCTGTCTGTGGTGCCTGGGATGGTTAATTTCATGGGTCTGCTTGATGGGTCCATGGCATACACAGATGGCTGTTAAACATCATATCGAGGTATGTCTGTGAAGGTGTTTCTGGAAGAGACCAGCATTTGCACCGGGGAACTAAGTAAAGCAGATTGCCCCACCCACCCAAAGGGGTGAGTGGGTATCATCCAAAGTAATGTAGGCATCACCCAACTGTATTAAGGTACTAAACAGAATTTTTTTAAAAAGGAGAAAGGCTGAATTCTCTCTCTTGCTTTCTTTGTCTGCCTGATGGAACATCAGCTTTCTCTTGCCCCTAGACTAGAATTTACACTAACATCAATGCTCTTTGTTCTCAGGCTTTTCAAGTTGGCTTGAAATTTGTACTGCTCACTAGTTTTCCTAGGACTCCAACCATCAGACGGTAGATAGTAGGACATCTCAGCCTCCATAATTGGCAAGAGCCAATTCCTGATAATAAATCATACACAACTATATATTATAGTATAATAAATTATAAATATAATATCATATATATTTATATTCCATATCCTTTTGGTTCTTTTTCTCTGGAGAACCCTGAGTAATACAGTGCTCACCTTTAGGCCCTTTTCTTTTCTTTTTTTTTTTTTTTTTTTAAGATTTTATTTATTTGACAGAGAGAAACACAGCCAGAGAGGGAACATAAGCAGGGGGAGTGAGAGAGGGAGAAGCAGGCTTTCTGCCGAGCAGGGAGCCCGATGTGGGACTCGATCCCAGGTCTCCGGGATCATGACCTGAGCAGAAGGCAGTCGCTTAACCAACTGAGCCACCCAGGTGTCCTGGCCCTTTTCTTTAGAAAGTGTCTTATATTTCTTTAAATTTATTTGATAGCAGTGAATTATTGGAATCTAGGCATTAACTTTGACATCCATCACCTTCTACGTCCAGTCTTTCACTAAGTTCTAGCTACTCTGCCCCCAAAATAGACCTGGAATCCATCCACTTGGCTCCATCCCCACTACCAAGATCCTAGTCCAAAATACCATCTCCTCTTGCTTGGTTTTTCCAACAATTTCCACCTTCAGCTTCATTCTTCTCCAATCCAGCCTCTGCATTATAGCCAGAATGATCATGATGTCTCTACTCAACATTTCTCCATGGCTTTCCTCAGCATCTGGGATTTAATAAAATCATCCTTTAAATGTTCTACCTCGTGATGTCTATAGTACTACCTTCTAATCTGACTTGGTGTGCTTCACCCACCCTGGCATTCAATCACTCCCTAGGATGTGCCACCCTCTTTCCTACTCCAGGGCCTTAATATACATCCTATTGCCTTTGCCTGGAAATCTTAGCCATCTGCTCTTCTGTTGACAAGCTCTTATTCATCCTTTAGGTCTCAGTTTAAATATCACATTCTTAAAATTTTCTCTGACCTCAAATCAGAGGTTCTTCTGATTTAGAGGGTCTTGTAGCTCTGTGTGCTTTTCCTTCATGCAATGTCTAATAATATAGTTATAGGTATTATTATTATTTATTGTCAATCTTAATTTAAAAGTTTTATTTATTTATTTATTTATTTATTTATTTATTTATTTGAGAGAGAGAGAGAGAGCATGTGGGTGGGGAGAGGAACCGAGGGAGAGGAAGAGAAGCAGAGTCCCCACTGAGCATGGAGCCCACCTCAGAGCTCTCAGTCTCAGGACCCTGAGATCATGACCTGCGCCAAAATCAAGAGTTGGACACGTAACCAACTAAGCCACCCAGACCCTCCTATCTAGACTCAATCATTATCATTATGCTCTTACCTCCGTGATGGCAGGGATTATGTATCTTTTGATAGCTAGAGGTAGAGTCATTCTGATTTCTCTTAATCACTGGGAAAATCTGTGCTTACTTTCTTGAATATTCTATTCCATAGGGATGGAAAAGAAAGGAGAATAACATAATACAGCTGAAAAGAGTTCTAGAAGCTAAGAGGATTGATTTAACATAAGCGAGTACCATGGTATTTGCCTACATGATATTAGTAAGAGATCTTTCCGCCTTTCTGAAGCTGGGGGCTATTTCTTTTGAAAGTCAAAAAGCAAAAGTACCAAATAGAAATGTGCATTCCAGGTCTTGTAATTTTTGCTTCAGGTCAATGTTGAAGCATTCAACTAGTATTATGACAGTTAAGTGTTTTCCATTTTTGCCAATAGTTTCAGTTATTGAGGCTCTCCAGAAGGGTCAAAACCCATAACTTTTATGAAAGATTCCCAAGCATTTAATATATATGCCAAGAAAATCTCTTTAGTTAAAACAGTGCATGAAGAACTATAGTTATAAGTGCCTTGGACTACTTTCCTTATAAGGCAGAGCGCTGGGAAAAGGTCTGTTTTTTTTTACTCAAAAACAAAGTAAACAAAATCAATGATTTCAAAGTCCAGTGTGGCTGACAGAATTCACTTTCTTAATATGGTGTGGGCTCAGGAGTGATGGGGAGGGAGCGGACATACAGGAATGACTGTCTACTGAGGCTTCTGGCAAACTTTCTGGCCTATTGGTTCACAGCCAGTGTTTTTCTTCTTAAATGAATTCCACATCTTTATTAAGTTAAGTATTTCTTTTTTTTATTATTATTTGAAACATACTTTAAATATTTTGTTTTATGACGTCCTGGAAATTGATACAATTCCTTCCAGATCAAGGAAGATGGAAAAATCAATTACTCTTTTTTTTTTTACACTGACAGTGATTACACAAAAATTATGCCCCAATTTATCCATTACTATGAATATCATTTGATGTCATGTGTGAACGACACAAGACGGTCAGAATGAAAGATGTCTTTCCGATTAGATGAATCAGTTATTTTTCACAGAAAAGCCCTAATGGTTACTAAATAGAAATACACCCGTAGTGTGAGTTGATCTGTAGAAGACTATCTTGTAAGAACTATAGATTTTAAATTACAATTGACCTTTTATAAGAAAAATCCGTGCAAGAATAAATCCAAAGCCATCAAAAGCCTGAAGTGTCTGCTGTCAGGTCCTTACACAAACAAGTTACAGTTTGCAGTCCAGAAACTGAATCTTATTAAAATAAATTTTATCTGACATGGATGGAATTTCAAAGTTGGCCCATTTACATATGAGTTAACTGGCTTTATCCAAAAATGGAGGAACTTTTAGGGTCCTTTAAATCATGAGAATTGTTGGTTCCGAATGGAAAGGATGGGGGAATAAAAAAATGAAGCCCAGCCCTTAGCAGAAACCAGAGTTGCTTTCCCCACTCTTCAAAACCAAGTTCTCAAAACCTCCTAATGGGTTTCACTGTTTTCTTTCCCGTGCTTATCATAATCAGGGAACCACACATTTGCATCCCTAATGGACCCTTTTCAAAAGTGTGTTGACATTTCAGTAGGTTTTGAATAGCTCTTAATGCTTCTCTCAATTTGGTCAGGTGCCCACAGATCTCCTTATATGGGTCTCAACATATAGACTGCTTTACTCATGGGTTGTTGTTGTTTTTTTTTTTTTTTCTAATCCCTGGGAACCTATCTTAATTATACTCTTAAAAAAGTGAAAACTCAGAAGTCAGATGACTCAGAAAATGAGCATCTAGCTGGATATCCACATGCTAGGCAGCATCTTAACTACATCTGTGAACTCAGACACAAGTCAGAAGTATCATCCCTTGTGTGGTAAATCCACTTTTTTGAGCTCCTATTTTTGTCAGAAGGAAATAGATATAAATAACACCAAGAAGATAAACATAGGTTAGAGGAGAAAGTTGAAATCAGGCAGGGAGCTCTTCTGAGCAAAAACTACACTGCACTTTACTCCTCGCATTTTCTACAAGTGAGAACCCAGAGGGAATTTCAGCCCCACCTACTTTCTGTGGCTTCAATAAAAAATGTGATCCAACAGAAACACAACTAAATTTATTTTTTAAGTTTATTTTTTTAAATATTTACTCAGCTCCTGCTATGTTTCAGGAATGGAGGCTGAGACTGAATGAAAGATCATCCCTGCCCTTAGGAAATTCATCATCTATTAAGAGAAACAGACAAGGCACGGAAGTCAAGGCAGGGCTGTAATGGGAGAAATGACCCCCCACACGCCCCCTTGATATCTAATACCATGGGGCTTTTTGGGGGGAGGGGTCCTGGAAGAGGAAACACAAGAACGGCTTCAGGAAAGATGAGATGTTAGCCCTGAACTGCATGTACACACGTGTGTGGTAGGGGGAGGGGATATTGATGGTAGGGGTTCCGGGCTGAGTTAACCATCTGTGCAAGGCAGGTTGTTAAAGTACATCAACACAGTCCAAAAAGATAGTAAATAATCACTGTGGCTCATAGCTTAACATGAGATGAAAATGACCTTTTTTGAAGGTAACGACCCCTACGTAGAAATATATGCTATCTGAGGTGCATTCACTCAGCCTGATCCCCTTGTAGGGACCAAATTGGGAATTACATACATTTAGAATTTTTTATACTGGATTTTCCAGTATTTTCTGTAGGCAGCTGAGTTACAAACTATGAGAACCACTTGATAGGCTCTACTGCACAATTTGATCCTTTTTGAATTAGAGAGCAACAGAATAAAGAGGGAAAGAGGTACGGGGTAAGTGGGAGGGAGGTACTGGGAGCTCTGGGCAGGCTCAGCATTTTCTCAGAATCAAAGGAGGCTTTCTTGGCCCTATTATCCTATATTAAATTGCTTTGGAAAAGGTAAAAATGCAGCTAGAATTTGGCCCTGGTTTTTCTGATTCTGAAGCCCTTTTCAAGACAGAAAGTTGGTATCACTTGAGTTTTCTCTCCTAGATTTCTAGTTTCCATTTCTTACCTTGAGCTCAATGAACATAGATGGGCACGAGATGGGGGGGGTGGGGAAGCACATATTTTAACTATCACTTTTATGTAGCATTTTCATCAGAGGTGCCCAAAGTAGTTTTCTGTGACTTTTACTCTCCCTTTTGGGTACTCCTTTTGAAACATATCAATTTTGGTTCCTAGGGAGAGGACGGTCCTACTTCAAAGCACTGTGTCAGATGCTGTACAAACAAAATAATAGATCTGTTTCATCGCTTCTAGCATAGAGTTAAAACATATAGATTTAAAGATAGGGTGTGTTTAGTTTTTGTCTTTTTGGATTTTTTTTTTTTTTTTTTTTTTGGTCTACATGACTTGAAACCTTTTGAAAAGTTGAAAAGTACATTGTTGTCCCTTCGTTTCTAAATCAATATTGGCAGTCAGTGAATGCACCCTTTCTTTCAAAGGAAAGGAAGAAAGGAAGAAAGGAAGGAAGGAAGCAGACAAGCAAACGTTGGTGCTCGCAGCTTAACTATGAAGAGGAAACAAGGGCATGAGACAAGGTAGCTTCAGAGAGTGGGTGGCCCCGCCCACGCCTTCCCATCCAGACTCTTTCTCTGGCTTGCTTGCAGCTCCTTCAAAACCTACTCCTTCTGTGCTTTTGCATATGAAAAATATGGCCACCAGCTAGTAGGAATAGCCAGTAAAAGATAATTGGAGGTCATTTCATCCACAAGATACACAACTCTCCCCTGGCCAGAATGAAACTGGCAAGGTGGATTTCAGGTTTTTGCCAGTCCCTGGGTGCTTAATCTGTCACTCCTGAGTTTCCTCACACCAGCAAGGATACAAAGTGTGGAGAAGTTCTACAACAGCTTATCAAATCAAGAAGCTGTAACGGAATTCAAGTTTCCAAGACCAGTCCCGGCAACTTGAAAACCTCAACCCCTGCCCTGCCTCGATGATATACAGCATTTCCACACTGCGGCTGTTTTAATAAAGCAATGGATATTTCCCTTCAATCTGTTTGCTTTTAGTGGGCTTTTTTCCCCTCTCCAAAGAGGCTGGAATTATACTGTCAGACAAATGACTGGAATAACTGGGCATTGCTCTAGACACCAATGAATAAAATATATCAAATAGTGCATATCCCTAGAGTGTATTACTCCACTTAGAAAATGGTATAATTGACTTTGGGTAGTATAGGGGGGAAAATCCAAGTATTTTTGAGTTGTAGGGCTATTTTCTGGTAATTGCCTGACTTGAAACTTCAGTTTGTCAACCAGACAGTCCTCTTAGCCCTATAAATGCTTTTTTTTTGGTGGTGGTAGTGGGGGGAGTTATTGAAGGAGAACTAAGAAAATGGCTAAGCCCCACAGGCCCTTTTTCTTGTCATAAAGTTGTTGTCAAAAGACTCGCTATTATGTCTGGGATGGGTGAACTCCGTGGCATTTTGCGTTCAGTAAAAATGTCTCAAACCATTTTTCAAACATTTTGAGGTTTGGCAAAAACCTGAAATCCATCTTGCCAAGCACTTTCCCCCCTTAATTCTTAAACCCATGTGTCTTTCAAGGGAAATTTAATCCGTATGTTTCTGATTCATTTACACTTAACTCATCAACATGGTGTTTTGTAAGAGCTATTTGATGTTCAAGAAGTCTTATGAGCTTCTCTTTTTATAAGTCTGAAAAGCCTTTCTTTCTGAGAACCAGAAAATTGTGCTTTACCAGCTGTAAGCCAAATGATTTGAGCTGTGTTAAAAATCAGGAACCTGCTGAATTTAGGAGGCAAGGACAAAGCAGACACAATGACATAAATAAACGTCTTCACATGTCTGCCTGCTCATGCATCTCCAGAAAACCTTTCAAAAACTCCCTCTTTCCCTGAAGAAGCTTACCCCATGGAGCCCAAGAACAACCTATAGAGCTGAAGCAGGAAAGAACAATGGTCCGAGAGCAAAAACTCCCATTGATTCTGAAGATTCCCAATACAGAATCCTATCTCGGAATCAACAGAAGTGAAACCTGGGGTGTTCCATTAGATAAATCTATTACCTAGGAGATAAAACAATCATTGAATTCCAGAATTAGAGGGACTTATGAAATTTCTAGCCCAGTATTGTTCAGACTGTGTCCCAAGGGCTCCTGGGAAGAGGTTGGGGGGGTGACTTAAGAGAGCAGCTACGGGCCAGTCAGGGCTCTGTTTTCTATACTTGACTTCCACATAAGAGATTTTTACAGAAAAATACTCTGAGAGTAAATTCAGTTTAAAAACAACTATCTTAATTTTATCTGAGAACCCTCAGGTCTGGGGAAGGAATCTCACAGTTGGGACAGAGCTGGCCATATGATCCATGTCTCCTGACCCTTGTCCTGGATTCTCACGATGCTTCCGCTACACCAATGCTTTCCCAACTCTGGATGTAGTCCATTGGTGGATCAAGTGGTGGGAAATTGGTGAAATTATTTTAATCTGACATGACCAGTATCTTGGAAAAATGAATAGAATATAAGATACCCAAGAATGTATACAGAGTAAAAATGGTATATGATTTCATCAAACTATATACACACACATCCACACATATGTAAGCACACACATATGAGTGTACGGGGCTGCCAGATAAAATAATACTTCTTACTGTTGTTCATATCAAAAAAGTTTCAAAACTGCTTTACCAAATGGAAAAACACGTTTCTTTTACTGATAGTTCGGCCAGTAGCCATTTTCAGTTTGTTTCATTAAAGACCACATGGCTAAACAGACCCCAAATGACACTTCTCACTTCAAGGAGGAAATCCTTTGAATCACTGGCCTTATTGCACCAAAGGTGGCTTAATCCACAGGCTGGGAGAAATAGACAAGGAACAAACGTGTGGTGGAGGCGGGAAGGGAGGAGGGCCAGATACCTGGCTGAGGAAAGAAAGGGTCATCTCCATCCTCGTGTGATTTACAAAGGCAGGAATGATTTCCAGCTTGCATCCACTGTGGCTGCACAGGGACGGTTCAGACATAGGAGCACCAGCATATTTCCAAGGCGCATTTTCCAAGCACTTAACAATCATTAATTAGTTAGAAATATCCTTTCAAGGTCGGGAGGCACGATAGCTCATCTACACACAGCAGAGCTTTAGAGACTTCAGGGAAGCCGAATTGTACAGCACCTGGATAATTACTGTGGGAAGATTAATTGGGTTAACTGACTGTGAAGAATCTTGTGATAAAGCATTATGAAAAACACTGCCGGGGCTGCACCGTGAGATGTCAGAGCTGGCATCCTTTGTGCCTAACAGCTGAAAGCTGCCTCCATGGGAAAGGATGCAAAGTCATTTAAAACAGCTCTGAATTAGCCTTTGCTCTCCTTTTTCAGAATCATAATGAAGTGACAAGTTTTCTGTGGTCACAAAGTGCCTGAGTCTCTTTGGGATTAAAGTGTGAAGTGGGTTGTGCTGGGAATTGTGGTCTAAAACCGGTCCCTAGGTGGGGAGGAAAGAGGGAGGAAGCAGCGAGTTTCAGAGCCCAGAGGTCACATCCTGCAGGTGGGAGGGTGCTGGTCCTGGGGTGGATTCCAAACTCTGTCCTCATCAGACATGCTCTCAACGCAGTGAGGGTTGGTGCAGGGAGAGGGAGGAAGGCGAGAGCGGTGGGAAGCAGAGAGTGCCAGACTCCTGGACGTTTATCCCGTCTCATTTATGCCCAGGGACAGCATGCCCACCCACTAACTAGACACCAGGGAGCTTTTGGCTGGAGGTGGAAAGCAAGCTATCTTGTCCATCTCCCCATCCCTCCCTTCCAGACCAGAGGTGGAGTCTTTGGGCTGTGAGGGGCCTAAAAGACTCCCAGCTTCTCAAAGCCAGCTGGTCGGGCTCCCCTGTCTCCCAGCTCATCTGAGTCTTTCTTTGCACTCTCCTCAGGGTGCCATCCCCAGAGCCAGAACTCAAAAGAGGACTGGAAAGCATACATTTGAGCGAGAAGAAGGAGTTCCTGGCACCTGGAAGCCCAATGGACTGGCAGGACAGAAATGGGCTCCTCACTGCTTCAGAGCCGGGTCCTGGCCCTGCCACCGAATAGCTTTATGCTAATCCACCTCTCAGCTGTGTGGATACTGGATAATTCATCACATCTTGGGGTGGCCTCAATTCCTAAATCTGTAAAATGAGTGGTTGGGCTGAAGGATCTCTACTGTTCCTGATTTATCGATGCATTTAGATTTATGGGATTATTATTCTACTGCTATGGAAATTCTAGATGGTGAGAGGGAAGCCTGATGCAATGGCATCCCTTCTGAGCTGCACACTGATACTTCCTCTTTGCCCTCGATGGAAGGAAAAGGCCACAGAGCAGCCATGTTCTTAGCCAGGTCAAGATCTGAATTGAGGAAAATAGTGTGGCTAGAGAGAGGCCAGTGTGCAATCCTCTGAGGGTGGATACTGCCTGAGGGCAGACTGAAGGCGAATATGCAACGCCAGAGTAATTTACATTGACATTAACACTAAATGGGTTTATCATAATTGCTGTTATTATGATTAATTCACAAGGAATTAAAGGAGCTCAGCTCTTTACTGCACTGCTGGTAAGCTGACTAAAGTATTAAAATAAATAAGAAGGTCAGGAAGACACAGAGGCAAAAGAAAAAGTGCTTTATGCCATCTAAAAAAGAAACCTACTACTTAACTAAAAGCGGTGGGAAAAAAAAAATACCCGCCTCTTCTTGGCGCTGAAATAAACTGCTTTACACTGAGATCCGAGACCTCGTTTTCTGGTTAGTGCAAAGATCTGGTCACACAGAATAGGGTCCACGATAGGATTCTCTCCTCACCTCGCCTATTGCTCACAGTCCCACCTGCATTCTGTGACTCAGTTTACCTGTCTAGGAAGGAAGTGCTAAATGACAGCATTTCTCTCGACACTATGAAAGCCCAAAACATATCACTATTCAGAGCTCCAAGAAAGTCAACTGGTCCCATCTGGTCCCGTTATTAAATAAGTAACATTCACTGAGCATTTACTATGCTAAGTGCTTTATAGTTACCATTTCATGGATTCTGTCTCAGAGATGAAGTAAACTATAGCTCAGAAAGTTTCAACAGACTGTCGAAAATCACACAGCTAGCAAGTGGCAGAGCCAGAGCAGGAGCACAGATCTAACTCCAAAATGATGGTTCACAGGGCATAATCACGTGGGCTGTATCAGATTTTGAATAAATAGGTTCCACCTTTGCAAAGGAGCTTGCTTTACCGACCTTCCTTTCCCACTGATGGGAACCTCACTGAGGGGAGAGGGGCAGAACCAGTGTGTAGCCAGGTCTGCAGGCTAGAAGAGGCCCCCTCGCCTCTCTGCCATATGAGCATGTGCACAGCTCACCTTACCTCAATTCTTTAAAGATCTTTGATTTACAGGGAGAAAAAAAAAGTTCCTGGGCTCCTAAAACTCAGTAACTCATGGTATGTATTGCAGCTTATGTAACACAGCCTCGTGGCCCCATTTCTACCTCCCACTAAGATGAGTGACTGAGTCTGCGCATTGATAGATCCCTTGGCATTCTTTTGGAGCCTTATTATTATTTTTTCCAGGCTTGGCTTTTTTAGACACATCCAGTTCTGTTTCAGTCCTTCAGATGGCAAAGAAAGAAATTAAAAGGTAGAATTCAATTTTTGGTATCTTGCGGAGGAAAGGAAGACTCTGCTGAAAGCTACATGGGCTTTGGCTATTTTCTATTTCTAAAACCAGTCCCTAGCTCAGGAGGAAGAGGGAGGAAGCAGCTCTCCATAATGATTGCGGACTATTGATTAATTCTTCTTGGGTACAGTGTTGCTTCATCAATCATTAAGTAAGCTCTCCTGCCAGAGTAGGTGCAGGAAGAAAAGATGTATGGACTTGTTATAAAGTGTCTATGTACTGTGTCATGGACTTGGGAGTTCTATGGCAAGTCAATTTCAGTTTTCAAGGATATAAGTAGCCGGGGGCCTGTGCTTGCCTCAAGGGAGGCTCATGAAATACACACTTCTGAAAGCATTAGCAAACTCTTTAATAAGCCTAGGGAAGTTTGCTTAAAAATCACAAACAAATGTGGACCACGGAATTTTGACTGGCCTTGCCCATCCTTATCAATGCCACATATTTCCTTTCCTCCTCTTGGCTATTCCCCACATCCCTGAGCTATGACCACTCACTCGGCTCCTTGCACACACATCTTTCTGCAAACCAATGTGAAAGGAGTCCCCTCCAAAAGTCAAAGGCCCATGTAAGCCACACAAAAAGGGAGCGGAAAGGTGAAAGCAGTGTTCAAACCATTCCTTCTTTTTTTTTAAGTGGAGTTCCAGGTTTGCCCATCCCACTATTGTTTTTTAAAATTAATATACAATGTATTATTGGTTTCAGACGTATAGGTCTGTGATTCATGGGTCTTATATAATACCCAGTACTCACTACTTCACATGAACTCTTTAATGCCCATCCCCCACGCATCCCACTTTCTATCAGGAACATGGCAGTGCTCATTCTCTCTCATCAGGTTCACACTAATTTTTGCCTCTTAATGTTGACCTGGCATTCCTGGTCAACACTTGCTAAGTAAAATCCGAGATGAGGTTTCTATCACTAGACTTGAGACAGCCTGGGGCGCATTTCTGTATAGACTCAGGGATCTTAGAACGGAGTCCCTGATGTACGTTTTGGGCCCCAGAGCTGTTACCTGATTCCACGAAACTCACCATTACCACACTTTTCCACTTACCACACCTCGGAAATCCCTTTCTCTTCAGTCTCCCAAACACCATCTCAACCCCCAGAAGATACATGAGGGGAGGTAGTAAGCTGAAAAGGCAAGATACGCGTTACCCACCTATGCTATCGCCAATATAAGGTCCTCTTGTTCAAGCCAGTGATGGAATCCGGTTCTCAGGGGCGAATTAACTCATCTCCACTTCACTTCATTTCCCATTCACAAAGCTACAGCTGAGCACGAATGTAGACACAAGAGCTTCTTCCCAACCTGTCCCGCTTTCATCTCTCTCCCTCCACTCCGGGCACTAGAAATTTGGCAAGTCCTTACCTTACTTAATCAGAACGGTACTTTCACTTCTCTCAGGCCTGATGTAATCTCAGACCTGCTCTGATTTTCTGGATAAAAAGCAGCATGAGAGAAGACAGGCTGGGGAAGTGCTGTATGGACCAGCTGCTCAGGGAGGGTCCAAGGGTGGCTACCCACACTGAGGCTTCTCCCAAGGATCCTGGACAGCCCCACAGTAGCAGCAGCCCTGACTTACTTCCTGGGATCACACTGCAGGCCAGGGGGTGGGGAACTTAAAACAGACCCCCACCCCTCACAACCCATGTGGTAGGTATGGTTATCCTCCTTTTGCATAGAAGACAGAAACGACAGCACAGTGAGGTGCAGTGGCATGCCCGAGACACACAACTAGCAAGTGGAAAAGGGATTTGAACACTGGCCTTTGGACCCCCAAAGCCATGCTCTTTTCAGGAAACCCGACACTACTTCTCTGATCAACAGATGCTTGACCCCTGGTGCCACAGGTGTATCCATCAGCGAAAAACTGAGAGGGCAAGAGGAAGAGTGCCAAGTTCAGCACTAGCTACGGTTACGCCGAGGCACGGACAGTTGGCATTCCTCGGCCCTGTGCCAGCCGATAGAGGGAATACGTGGGTGCCTCTCCGCAGTTCCATCAAAGCCTTGCCTCCCCATTCACCTGCTAACATGTGAGGCGTGGCTGCTGAGGCCCCTGTGGAGGGCAAAGCTGCCATTCAGGCCACGTCCCCAGTGTCACTGAGATTGTCCACTGACAAGTACAGCCCTTAGACCCCTGACTGACACGAGGGTGGTGGAAAGTCTGTCAGTGATGGTGAGGTAGACCTAGGGTGGAGTGAACTCAGCAGGTTAGAGCTCATGCGACCCTCAGTGGGTAAAAATCATGGATAAAAATAACACATGCACAAACAAGCAAATGAGTACAAATAAAACCAGAAAAGCTGAAAAAGGGCACTGGATCACAGCAATGTAAATATTTGGGTTGTGATATTTACAATCGTTTCGTCAGTTGTTACCATTGGGGGAAACTGGGTAAAGGGTACACAGGATCACGATTACTTCTTACAAATGCATGGAAGTCTACAATCATCGGTAAAAATGTCAGTTACAAAACAAAAATCAAAACAAAAATTTCAAACACAACAAAACAATCTCCCAACAGTGGAGCTGATGATTCTTACCCTTCCAAGGCCACCAAGGGGATGAAGTGAGATAATATTAGTGTGACCTAAGAGCTCGGCGGGGCTCATGCTCCTTACCCAGCCTCACTGTCAGTTGTAAGCAGGACATTTCTGATTATGGGTGAGAGAGCCAAATGAACATAAACTGGAATGCTCTAAAAAAAGAAACCATGCCCTCTTTATTCCTGAAGAGTCTCAAGCATACATTTGGCACTCATCAGACTTTGCACAATGACTAATAACCTTCACCAGTGGTTTCGTTTCAGATCTGGGTAATTTTTGCCCCCAGACAGGCAGAGTTGGGGTCCTTCTCCCTGTGCACTTAAATTAAGCTGGGCCCATAAACACTTTACAATAAGGCCACTAGCCTGGAATCTGGCCTAAGAATAGGGATATTGTTTGGGAAAATTATCTTTCTAAGAAGCACATATAGTTTTGCCTTTCAAGTTCTTTGAAGTTTTAAAATGTAGCCTTTGACCTCAACTAAAAACTTGAGTTTGTGTTAAAATTCCTGAAACATATCAAGGAGTCATGTGATCTTTTGGGGGAATAAATTCACTACAAATACTATTCTGTATCATTATGTGTGAATGAAAACTCATGTCTCCTGCATTTTTAAGCTCCATTTTATGCATCTGGGAAACTTGCGGGATCTTTTAGAAGAATGTGCTGGATCAGTAAATTCTCCCTTTCTCTTCTGCCACTCTTTCTGACAGACTCGCCCACGTAATTATCTCTCTTCGAGGACTCCTTGCAGGTAGCATTTGAAAGCTAAGAATTTCACTAAGGGACTCTGCCGTGCTGAAAAGCAAAACCAGAAAACAGGCTTCAGAGTGGAGAAAGACCTGTTTCTCCTCGCCCTCCGCCCTTCATCTAAGGCACTAATGCATCTTGAATTCAAATGTACTTTTTTCTGAAAAGTATGCCAAATACCTTTTAGCAAAACTTTTACAGACCACGGACACAGATACAGACACAGAACTTTCCAGCTGGAAGGGACTTCAGAGACCATCTCAGATTGGTTCCACACGTGGGGGAAGGGCTTACGGCCCACCTTGTCTGCTCCCTCATTTTAAAATGAAGCCCAGATGCTTTAAGTGAATTGCTCAAGGTCATCAGGATTCGCACTCAGGCCTCTTGACCTCTGCCACACCACACTTTCCCTCCCCCTGCCATCTCTGCCCCCAAAAGGGGGAGGGGCGGAGGAGATCCATAAAAAGTCTTAATTGATTATATCCCAGGCATACATTAAGTAAATAAACATAAACACCTTCTGGGTACGTGCCCCATGCCTCATGATGTCTCTCACTGTACGTGACCACAACTAAAAGAGCAAGAGCAGTTTTGGAGCAGCCTGGAGTGGAGGCTGCTCTCCCAGGGCCAGGTCTCAGGCTGCAGAGGGCTGTGGTCTGTGATTATCGAACCATGCTGGGGGGTTTCAGCAAGTTCCCAGCCGGAGCAATGCATCACAGCACTAAATATCTTTTACGAAACACACAGAAACATGGTGTAATTTTCAAAACATCAGTTTCTCTCTCTCTGAGGACATTAGATCCTTAAAGCATAAAGAACACCATCCTTTGTCCCCCTCTCCATTTACTTAGCGTTCGTTCCTGACTCGCCAACATTAAGTAGCTGTTTCTAGACAAATCAGTCAGGAAGTTTTCACCATCTCGCCCACCACCCCAGCATATCGTCTTAAAATTAATTCACAAACACAGAAGTCCCAAAGATAGCACTGGATTAAGTTGACGCACCAAACAACAGAAAGTTAAAATTCTCAAGCAAATGCACGGTCGCTGTTAACAGTGGCCGAAATAAGAGGCCAAGGACTGTGGCTGCTTTGGAGGCTCGTCATAGTACTGACTGTAAAAGCCCCCAGTCTAGCCTCAATAATAAACGCAATCGCACACCTCCTCACAGTCAGCACACTACCACCGAATCGTTCTCCAGGCGTTTGCAATTCACCAGTTACACTCAGAAAGCCACCCCCCCACCGTCACTTCACTTCGACCTTTTATGAAAAGACAACCGTTTTGAGCCATTTAAGAGAGAGAGAAAGAGAGAGAGAGAATCAGGGTGGAAAATAATACACAGCTGTGATAATATCATGTTTTTTTAAATACCATAATATAGTTTTACTTTTAATAATAAAAGATAAAAAAGGGGCGTCTGTGAATAATTAGAGATTGCAGTCTGAAGCCAGTTATAGTCACTGCAATTGATAATAAACTGAAAACCCCTTGAGAGCAGGTAAATGCTTTGCAACCCTGACCCCCTTGCTCTCACATTACTTAACTACCCTGCGGTTCTTGCATTACATCACCATTCAAGCGATTGGTTCCTGCATTTTAACTCTCTCCCTGTCTCCTCCGATTAGGAGCGACACCGCAGCAAAGAAACTTCGCCGGCCGAGTTTGCTCTTTCTCGCTTTGCTTTTTATTTGTGGCCTCTTTGCTCCTGTCGCGCTCTGGCTTGCTCTGGGTTTTTTTTTTTTTTTTTTTTTTTTTTTTTTTTTTTTTTTTTTTTTTTTTTTTTTTTTTTTTTTTTTTTTTTTTTTTTGGTTTTGTTGTTTTTTTGTTGTGTTTTTTTTTGCCCAACCCGGCCTCCGTTCAACTCATTCAGGTCGCTGTGCTAGCACAAATATGCTTATCAAAGTGAAAAGAAATGCTTCTTCGGGACCAGAAGAGGAGTGGAGGGGCTGGGGAAAGAGGAGAAGGAAGAAGAGGAGAAACAAAGACGGGCAGAAGGGGGAAAAGGGAAGAAAAAGAAGAGGAGGAGGAGGATGAAGACTGGAGAGAAGAAGGCGGTAGGGGCAAAAAAAATCTATAAAATAGGAAAAAAAGAAAATAAAATTAAAAACAAACCTCATGGACATCACTGAGGCTGAATTCCCTCCTGAGGTGCAGAACATGAGAGCTCTGGAATGAGTGTGTGTAGAATTTGAGCCAAAGCTTAACTAGCCTGAGTGAGTCATATCCTTCCCACTTGATTCCAGGCCAAGCGATGATGTAATGTGCTGGCCCTTCTCTTGCGCCTAGCTCTGGCTCTCTCCCTTCGCTCGCTCACTTGCTCGCTCTTTCTCCTGGGCTCGCCCTCCTCCCCCTTCTCCCTTTTAGCTCAGTGCGGGTGAAGTCACCATTTAAATCTGGCAGAACCGAAGCAAAAACTTCAATGTAACCAAAACAGCCCCAGGCCGAGTTCCAGACTCGGGGAGCCTTAGTGGTGCAATTGCCCTTAGAAACGAGTAAACAGAGGGGGAAACAGTGCCGCCTGGGGATGGCCGGACAGCTGCCTCGGACTCAGAGAGAGACCCGGGCTTCTGTGGGCAGGGGTCCACCGGTTCCGATTGTTTTTTTTTTGATATGCTGGTTAAAAAAAAAAAAAAAAAAAAAAAAAAAAAAGAGTCCCTAGAAAGGGAGACACAAGTGGAGGGGAAGAGCCAGCTGGGTGACCAGTCAGCTTGGGAGGACGGGGCTTAAACCCCTGAGACAGGTCCCCAGCCCAGGCTTTTCCTCAGAACCAGGTGACGTGGTTTCCATTGCTCAAGGCTCTTTTTTTTTTTCCTGGACCTGGATGGGGTTTTCTGTTGCTGGATGCCAACCACCAGCCCTCCAGAGACTTCTCGCCTTTGACCTCCCTGTCAGCAAGGGCAAACCCACTTCGGGGCCAAACACGTGCCTGCGTCTGAAGCCATCAAGAACTGGGCAATCACAGTGGCTTCTCCCCCCTCCGCCCCGTGTTGCTCATTCCTTTATGGGCAGAAGGGAAAAGGCCCCCAGTCACAAAACACGAAGCTTGACTTTCTGAGAGAGGCGCTCCACTCGCAGGTGAGCTGTCCAAAGAAGAGGGCACTAAAACATGTCCCTCCTCAAGATGAATGACAAGCTATTCGTTCCTCTGCCCGCTGGGAGTGGGGTTGGGGGGTACCAGGGCAGGAGCGGCTGTCTGTGAGTTTAAAAGGATACAGCGAGAACAAACAGTATGTGTCTCTTCTTTAATTACAGAGTGAGGAAAACCAGCCTGGGGTGGAAGTTGTTGGGGGGGGGCAGGGAGGAGTCAAACATCATCCTTCACCAACACTGAAACCCTTTAAACCAGATTCTATCCCTCACTTCTCACTTCTACTCAGGACTTTACCTAGAACAGTCCAGACACTTGCTGCTCTGCTAGCACGGCTTTTTAACTCTCCCTTTAATCTTCCCCTCATGGTTAAATGCCTCCTTAAAAAAGAAAAAAAAAGTGATTTTCAAAAAATGGGAAGTTGACTAGAATTTTTTTTTTAATACCACAAAAGCAGAAGAAAGGCGTGGGGTTGCAAGGTTTTGTTTTGTTTTCAAAAATAATCATAGCTTTTGCCAAACTATCGCCCCTTGTTGCTTTTGTGCCCCATGAACCGAAGAGGGGCTATGCACATCGGTCTCCTCATTTCCTGCTGTGGAGCAGAGAGGATCCCGACTCCTCCACTCCGCTTTCAGAGAAATCTCTTAGCTTATTGAAGATCTCCGCTGCTGGGGGGACCGAGCTGTTAATCTGAGTCCCTTGGAATTTAAATCACAGCTTCAGGGAACACAGAGCTAAAAAGCAAAGTCTGCCCCGGCATCTGCCTGACCCTGGGGGCTAGGGTGGGGAAGAGCTTTCTCCAGCAGTCTGCCCGGAGCATGACATCCCCAATTGACGCTGATGCCACAGTCTCTGCAGTGACACCTTTATCAAGGCAGGCAGCTCCGAATTAAAGGTGATCAGCCGTAATTACAGCTGGCGCCACGGAAGCCCGTGGCCTGACAGCGGCAAATGTGGTTGTTATAAAGTCTGGTCCACCATGTCAGTGGCCTGTATAACTCATTTACGTCTGACTCGCCGAGCAGCTATTGATTTCTCTTCTGATGCAGGGAATAAATAAAACAAACTCTTCAATCACTCCTACAAGCCTTTCCACTTCGAGGTAGGTTGACAAGATTTTATATAAACTACTCTCTCCCTTTACTAAGAGCCACTGACCGTGTTGGTTAATATAAAGCTAAGGACTTTGCCTTCTCTGCTCCCTACAGCCCTAGCCGCCCCCCCCCCGCCGTCCCCCCCTTGCCTTAGCTTTCATAGTTCACTGTTTTCTTTACATTATTATTTTAGGCATCTCAAAATGGATATGTGGTAGAAGGTTTCCAAATTGACATCTTCCTGTAACCTCAACAGGAAAATGATCTCTCATGATTTTCTTATACTAAGTCACAGCAGCAGGGTTCAGCAGCTAGAAGTGGGTCCCTGCCTTTTTTTTTTTTTTCAGTGGAGAGGTAAAAGGGACCCTGTGCTGTAGGTAAAGATGGTGTAAAAGGAGCTTTCCTGTCTAAGTAACAAAGGGGATGGCAACTTTGGCCAAAGCCAGGAACAGACTTCTCAAGAGGAACGACAGCGTCTTTGCTCCTGTCAAGAGCAAGAAGGGGCCAGGAGGTTCCAAGATGGTGAGTGTGCCTCTGATCAGGGAGTGGTGTGGCCAGTGGGTTCCGAGCTTCTAGAACCAGGCCAGAATCCAAGAGCCCTGTACCCGATGATGCAGCAACAATGGGGAGGGCACACTGACTTCTTTGGAGGGCTGGCCTTAGTTGGGAACAATTTCAGAGTTCAAAGGGATCTGTGTATTTACATTTGCATTTGCCGGTCCAAAACC
>PITA01005876.1:74471-105990 GCA_004023965.1 Spilogale gracilis
CCCAGCCCCTTCCATGTCCTAGCCACTCTTCTGAAGAATGGGGGCTTTACAGACAGGACTTGTGAGATGCTGTAATTCCAGCGGGAGTCTTCTTAAAAGTAGCTCCCGGCCAGCAGACTAGGCCTCCAGATTAGCTGGCTTGCTCAGGAATGCTTGCAACACCCTCCTTTCTGACCGAGTCATCCTTGGGGAGAGGGTGGTGGGTACCACGCAGCTGCTCCGTGTAACTCACTCCCGCACTCCCGGCTCCTGATGACATGTTCGGCTCCAGAGAAGTGGAAGCCTCTGAGATTTGAGCTCAGAGTTCAGACTGCATTTGGACCACCTCCAAAACAACCCACTAAAAAAAGGCACAACTTGGATGGCCGGACCTGAAGGGCACATGGGCCAACTAAAGTAAACTCTGGGTGCCTGCGTGAATTGTTGAACTCAAACATGGCAACCCAAATGCAAAGGGAAGAAAGGATAGCGATCCTTCCTAGAGAGAGTAGACTTTTTTTCCCCTCTTATAAGGGTTTGAATTTATTCTCCTGAAGGAAAGGCATATCATCTTCTTTCAGACGTTGTTTTTAAAATTTGACCCATGATTCCTTCGGTCCCAGTGGAGTTTGAGGGGCCAGATAATTTCAGCGTTAAATAAGCTGTAATGACTATCATATGGACCCAGCCATAAACCTAGTATTAAAAATTATTCAGAAAAAAGTGGCATCTCTTCCTTTTTTAATTTACAATAACCATCCAGGTGGTTTCCTAAGGCCTCTTTTGCAAATTGCTTCCAGCGAACCTTCCGGTCACAGACCACTGCACACCCACGTGGTGTCATTCAGCATTCCCTTCGACTTGGGTGTCCCGTGTTTTCACAGTGGACAGAGGCTGAGGGGCTGTCTGGGCAAACCTGTGCAGTGTGCTATCCTAACTGTGTACTAGCAGGATTCACCGGTTTAGATGACTGAGCCTGCTAGCGCCAGCTCCCAGCACTCCCATGGAGAAAAAGAGACTGATCAGCCCTTGGTTACTTCTGTCTCATATCTACTACAACTCTTACATTCCAGCCCTAGCACCAAATCCTGTCAGGCAACTTGCTGGCCTTTCCTGTGTCCAAACGTACATGTGAAGTTCTGAAGTGGCAACATTAACACTGGCTCAAACAAGGAATGCATTTCTAATGGTGGAGGCATCAGGAAGCCTTGGGGTAGGTATTGGGAGGTTATAAGACCCCTTTGATCAACCCTAAAATACTATCATTGATTCTGCCTACTCATAGCATTTTGGCCCTAACTTCTCCATCTTTAAAAAAATCTGTCATTAAAAAAAACTCCCAAAGTACATGTCATTGTGTCACTGGAACTTATCACAGTATCTGAAAGGTAGGTAACACCCAATGAATATTTTGTTGAATAAATGAACAAGTGAATGAATGAATATACTCCTCAGCTCAGGCATTACTTTCTCCATAAACCCTTTGCAAGAATGCTGGGATAGGACTGTCCATTTCTGTAGCTTCCCATGGCATCCTGGACCAGATCCTATTCCACAATAAGCCAGTTCTGGAAGGTACCTATTTCCATGCCTGTCTTCCTCATGAGTCACTAGCTTCTTCAGGGCAGAAACGGGCTTATCCATCCGTCCATCAGCACTCTGGCACCTAGCAAGCACCTGACTCACATGACAGTAGGCCCTCAAGAAGTGTGACAGCAGCTGGAGTGTTGGCAGCATAGGCCACTCTGTCTTCCTTGAGTATTTTCCCTTCGAAAGTCCTCTTTCCCTTTTGCATCCTTAGATTTTTTTCTATGGCTTGCTTGAGATCTGGAAACTAGAAAATCTGGAGTAAGAAGAAAACCCTAGGAAATCTTCTGGTTGGCCTTCTCCATCCCTGCACTTTGCAATTTCTCCTTGAAGGGCCTTAGCTTTTTCTTGCTCTGCTTTTCCTGGATCCACATGATGGTGATTCCAGAATGTGCACACTGAAGTTTTTTTTTATCAGAGCAGCTGACACTAGACTTTTCTCCAGTTTCCTCTATGAAGCATCCAGGGAAACTGAGATTTGAAGTAAGGGGAATGCATATTTTCCTACTGGTCAGTGCCCGAAGGAAAAGGAGACTGCCACCAGGACTCATTCATCCTCAAATCAACAGTGGTGTTGGTTCTAACCAGCAGTCCCCACAACTCAGGGTTGGAACTCTAGGAAGAACACTCTAAAAAATGGTGGAGGAGGCTCAAACATGTGTAGGTAGAATTATAGCAAGGACCAGAGCCTACTGGTATTGCCAGACTCTGGTGACTTCATATTCTGGTGTTGAGTAGAGCTGGGACACAGCATTATAGACGAAGGGGACTGGTTGAGAAGCAGTCCTGCTTGGCAGGGGGGAACCACTACATGAAGTGAGAGAACTGGGCCCCTACCACAGACTCTGTGGTTAACTCTGGGGATAAAACCCAATGAAATTCCTCTTGTCCCTTTGACAAAGTGTGGTGACCGAGCCATTCTAGAGTGAAGCTGGTCAGGGCTAAGGGTTCAGAATTTAAGGAGGTGCTCGTTCTTAGGGTTGTGAAAATGCAGATCAGCAATTCTGCAATCCTGAGAGTGAGCCCCTCCTTAGATGTGGAAGCTACGGGGGGGCTCCACTTGCCTCTCCCAGTCTGGGCCCTGGTTGGTGAGATTTATTCTTCTCTGTGACCTTCATGAGCTCCAGAAGGACTAGTCAAATGATATCGGAGAAGCTCTAAGTCTACCTGGCTGGCTATGGTGAAGAGAGGCCTACAACAGATTGAGCTTTTTCTTGGAAGTGGCACCTGTCTTAAGTCTGTCTTCCTTCTTAATTTCATGTCCCTTAGCCTGCTATTCTATTTTTCCCCTGCTCTAATTGCTGTCTGTGTGAAACATTAGGATTGTGGTCTTCTTTGTCCTCTCTGTTAGAAGTTATAGAAATCGGGGGCATCTCGGTGGCTTAGTTGTGAAGTGTCTGCTTTTGGCTCAGGTCATGATCCCAGGGTCCTGGGATCAAGCCCCGCATTGGACTCCCTGCTTCTCCCTCTCTCACTACCCCTGCTGTGCTCCCTCTCTCGCTGTGTCTCTTTCAGTCAAATAAATAAATAAAATATTTTAAAAAAAAGAAGGCAGAGAAGTTTTTGCTAGTTCTGTAGCTATCATTCATGTCTCACTGACATACATAGTACACATTATTATGAGCTTACACACGTCCGTATATGCACACACATGCATACATACATGGAAACTTACATATATGTGAATATATGCACATAAATATATATAGTCATCATTAGCCAACATTTACTGACCACAGATTCTGTGCATGCACAGTGTTAGATGTCCTGTAGATATTAACTTCTTTAATCCTCTCAGGACCCAACAACACTATGAAGTAGGCACTCCCGTCATCCCCACATGATGAAGAAACTGACTCAGGACTGAATAACCTGCCTAAATGTCACGGTGGGGCTGAGAGTTCTACTAAAAGTTGTCTGATGCCCGGGTCCCGGATGTGACTCTGCCACCTCCTGGTTTTGTGTCAGTGCCTTAACCCCTTCCACCACCCAGATTCTCCTGGTGAGAGGGCTTATCTGTATGAATGGAAGGAAACCGCCTTCTGGGGCCCGGTGATCAGCAGGGGAAATGTGGCTATTTTTTAGTGTCAGGCTTCTGATCAGAGAAGTTCTCCCAAGGAGGAGGCCTGGAGTAGAAGCAGAGAAGAATGAAGCTATATGGCAGGACATGGAGGAGTTAGAAATGCAGGAGATCCCCTGCCAGGTGATGAGAGGCTGATGCCCACCTCTCACCACTTACCTGGCCTCTGTCACCTCCCTGGAATCTCAGCAGGGACCCCAATTGGGACCCGCACCACCACACAGGATTCCAAGCTCCGTGTTTCTTGGTGGGGCTCCCCACTTCACATGAAGGAAAATGGGTGCCTGTGAGAATCCGCATCTCATGTTCCTGAGACCCACCCACATCTGGAAAAGCAGCCCGCGGCGGTGGTCACACTCAGGGGACAATGTTATGCCTTGGCATATTATAATTTCTAAGTATTAAGGTATCTTCATTCTGAATGTTTGCCTCCCCCCCATACTTTGCAGTTGCACAAAAGCACTTTCTGAAACGGACTACTTACTTTTTTGGATGAAACACTCTCCTGGTTGTTTTCATGATTAAGCATCTTTAAACGAATTTTTTAAAAACTACAAAAGTAAGAATGAATTTGAAGAGGTGGAAGGGTATTAAAAATAAAAAAGTAAGGCTGAAATCCAGGAATTGTATTTGTGGTTTTGTTTCTTTCCCAGAGATTCCCGCTGCACGGCTCTGTGTGTATTTAGTAACTGACCTCCCCATCCTCTGAGCAGAGAGGTTCACTGGCCCTGATTTATTCAGAGGGTCTGCAAGGAGAGCAAGCCCTCCAACACTCATGCCTGGAGGGGATAAGAGGAATTTTTTTTAACCCCAAACACGAAGCTCTTGGGCCTTCCAAATGAAATTATCTATGTTTTTATTAACAGGGCCCCCGAGTTAAAAAGTTGGTTTTGATAAGACAGAATAAATGAAAGAGAAAACTGCTGACATAATATTTTGGTTTCCAAGCCCACTTCCACATTCTACTGTCCCTCTCAGGTCCGGACATGACCAGCGTCTGTACCAACACCAGAATCCCAACTAGAAAAGGTGCAGTTAATCCGGCCTTAGGCTGAAATTTAGCTTTAAACTTTCAGAGAAGGATCACAGGGATACTTTCATAAGCACTGGTAGATGTTCCTGTCATTCTAGAAGTATAGTACTATAGAACTGATAATTCACTTGGTCTCATCCTTTCCATTCTTATGAGAGGAAAATTGAATATTAGGATGTCCAAATGGTCTTGAAGTTTAGGGGTGAGAGATCCAAACCTTGTCATGTTTCATCAACTTTAGAATTCCTCTGACATTAACAGAACTGGGAAGGAAAAGGAGATCCAAACACCATCTGGGGGAGTCCCAAGTGCCCGATTCCTTTCCGTTAGCCCTCACCCAGCCTGGAAAGCACACTTCTCAGCAGGTGTTGGAACATACCTGTGCTGAGCAACAAGCCTCCTCCTTGAGACACTAGTGAAAACCGTGCACCCTCCTTTTAACCATGCACCTCAGGTTTAAAGACAAAGCATGCTGTCTTTGTATGAAACGTGAAGCTATGCTCTTTTACAGGTAAAGCAAAGCAGCTTCATGCAGCTGAATCTCGATGCTTTGAAGGCTGACCCAGATCCTGGCATGATAACCTGAAAACCTAGGTCTTTTTCTAGCTCAGTGGTTCTCAGATTTGCTGTGCCTGAGAATCTCTGGAGAACAGATTAAAATGCAGATCTCCAGGTGCTACCTCAAAGAATGTAATAGCAAGGAGGAGCCAAAGCATGTGTATTTTAAAGCAAAACTCCCTAGAGATTTTGATGCTTGATGGAAGACTGAATTCTACCTGATCATCCCATGGCCATAGAGATTTTACAAACAAATAAATTAATAAGTAAAAGAAAACACATATAAATATGTATATGTTTCCCCCCACAGTTCAGGGTACAGAGGAGCTGTGATCGCTTATGTCTTATTGTTTTAAGGTAAAAAGTATAGTAATCTGACCTAAAATTACCAAGCCTATAAAAATCGGCATATAGTACTTTTCCAAAACAGGACGCCTGTGATGGATGGAAATAAAACACAAATTTGCATTAACATGACACCATTTAAATGGTCTGTGGAATTAAGGTCCCAGGACCCCTGATAAGATTAGAGTTTCCTGACCTGTGGCTGGCTTAGCAAAGCATTTCTCTCCTATGTTTACTATCAATGCTTCCAGATGTTTACTTTGCAATATTCCCAGTCTCCTCCTGTGACAACCACAGGGAGGGTGCTTTGGGGAAGGGAAAGAAATAATAGTGGTAGCTGAAGAATGCAATTGAATGGGGTAAGCCCACCACACCTTTGGCATAACTTGGTTATCTTCTAGAACTTTAGTTGAACATCAAACAGGGGTGTTGGTTCTGTGTACTACAGAATGCTACAGAATTCTGCATGAGGTCGATTTCTCCAGAGTTCTTTTTTTTTTTTTTTAACATTTTATTCATTTATTTGAGAGAGAGAGAGAGAGAGAGAGAGAGAGAGAGAGAGAGAGAGAGATATTATCAGTTCCAGTGGAGGGTGAAGTGGCAGAGCCGAGGGAGAGGGAGAAGCAGGCTCCCAGCCCCAACAGGGTGCTTGACGCCAGGACCCTGGGATCACGACCTGAGCCAAAGGTAGATGTGTACTTAACCCACTGAGCCACCCAGGTGCCCCTTCTCCAGAGTTCTTTGCCCATCCATTTCTCTAAAGGATGCTTGAAGTTTTTCAGAACTCTTCTATTTTTGTCCTTGTAAAGTGCCATGAGCACTTGAGAAGAGAAAGTGCCAGTCCCTCTACAGACCCAAAAATGTGAGTGATGGACGAAGAGGAGTGAGGATCACGACCTGTGAGTCATCCAGGGCTGCCTCCACTGCTAAATAGGAATTAAGTGTCTGAATTAAAATGATAGTCCTTGTATAATTCCTGTTTGACCAGCCCTCTGTCATATTAATACTGTCCCAAGAGCCCTGGAACAACTATTAAAACAGACACCACACACAAGTCCAAGGAACAGACAGAAGGGGAACCTTGGTAGGAGCTAAATGTCTGGGAAAATAATGCTTTGACAGGAAGTAACAAGGTTGTGGGACATAAAGGGCAGGGGACATGGAAAATAATGACAGTGGTGACAAAAGGAAAGAGGATTCTTTAGCATTTCTTTGGTCATTTACTACCCTTTAAGCCAGGGACCATCACACTCCTTTCATTCTGATACT
The DNA here is from genome assembly GCA_004023965.1 of Spilogale gracilis. Lineage (NCBI taxonomy): Eukaryota > Metazoa > Chordata > Mammalia > Carnivora > Mephitidae > Spilogale > Spilogale gracilis. The sequence goes on from PITA01005876.1 coordinate 81,323, forward strand.
TGTTGAAATTTTACACCCATTTACTCAGAGAAGCTCTGTGTCAACAGAAGAGGAAAGCCTCCAAGATTTGGAGCATAAAGAGACACTGATCATTATTAATGATTCTTGTCTTTGATGAAAAGAGTTTGGGGATACCAGTCTTCCTTCCAGTTCTGGATATGTTCAGAAATAAATAATCTGTAATTGTCAGCAAACTGCCTTTGCCATTTGGTTTTTTAAAAAAAGTGCTTCTTGTTGACCTCTCACTGTCAAAGCCAGAGTCTTCCCTGTCTTACATCTGAGATGCTGTAGTGTGCGTGAGTGCGTGTGTGTGCCTTATTGCCTTATCCCAATCTACACCAGCAGCCATGATGCTGGGCACGGGGGAGCACGACTTAGCAAGGTTAGATGGTTTGGAGCCCAGAAGGCCCCATGACTTAGTCTGGGGAAGCTCCATTTTAATTTGTCAACATTTCTGTTATTTTAACAATGGCTATTTGGCATCCCCTCATATCTCTTGACCCTCAAACAGCAGCAAGATTGAGATCCTTTTGTTTTCATCTCGTCCCCTTTCAGTATCTCTCTCTGAATTTCCTGACACTCTTTTGTTCTTAACAAGTTTCAAGTCATCTTACAAAAGATTTTAGCTGATAAAGGCAAATTTGCTCCACTGTATATGCTGAGAATTCCAGGAAACACAAAATCGTAAGGTGTTATGGGGGCACTGGGGATACCAGGACAGAAGGTGGGAGGAGGACGTCTTAGTATAAGGATATTGCTCTGTCTTGGGATCTAGATGTCAAAGAAATAGCAGAAAACAAAATGGACTGCTACTGACCTATAAAGGGCAATGGAGGGGAAGCATGGGGGTGGGAGCTGGGATAAAAGGACCACGGTAGTCTGTGAGGCCAGGTGCTACAATAGTTATTTTAAATGTGGAGGGATGAGCAGAAAAACACAATTTTCAAGGTACTTTCTTTCTTTTCTTTTTTTTTTTTTTAAGATTTTATTTATTTATTTGACAGAGAGAGACACAGCGAGAGGGATCACAAGCAGGGGGAGTGAGAGAGGGAGAAGCAGGCTTTCCACTGAGCAGGGAGCCCAACGTGGGGCTCAATCCCAGAATCCTGGGACCATGACCTGAGCTAAAGGCAGACACTTAATGACTGAGCCACCTAGGTGCCCCTTCAAATACTTTCTTAGCACAACCTCATAGAGTACAAGTCCAAGAAGAAACGGTGGATATGGTAAAGCCTTTCAGATAAGGTGTTCAGGGAAGTCCTCCCCAAAGAGATGACATTTTTTTTTTTTTTTTAAAGATTTTATGTATTTGACAGAGAGAAACACAGCCAGAGAGGAAACACAAGCAGGGGGAGTGAGAGGGAGAAGCAGGCTTCCTGCCGAGCAGGGAGTCCGATGTGGGACTCGATCCCTGGGTCTCCGGGATCATGACCTGAGCTGAAGGCAGTCGCTTAACCAACTGAGCCACCCAGGCGCCCCAGGAGATGACATTTTACCTGAGAAATGAATAATGAAGTATGGAGGTGTGCTGCAGACCTCGAGGGAGACTTGTGCAGACTGAACAATGCAGACCTATGCCCTGAGGCCGGAAAGGACTCCGTGTGTGCTCCCTGCTTGGAAAGAAGGCCAGTCAGGGAAGGGAAGTAGAAAGGAAAGAGATAACCCAGGAAAGGTAGGAGGAGTCTTGCTGGTCACAACAGCATTTCTATTTTATTTTAAGGGAGAGAGAAGCCATTGGGAAGTCTAAAGAAAGGACTGACATAATCTGATTTTTATTTTGAAGAAATTGCATTAACTGCTGTATGGAAAATAGACTGTCCAAGAGTAAGGATTCAAGCTTGGATAACAGTGAAGAGATTTTTGCAACAGTTGGGGAGAGTGGTGATGACCGTTGGCATAGGGTTGGCAGCAGAAGACATGGCAGAGGATGGGAGAGCCGGGATCCACTGAGGGAGACGCAGCCACACTCCTGGAGTGGGTCACAGGAGCAAGGAAGACGAGGAATCCAGGATCACTGGATTTTTGATCTGATCAAATGAGTTAATGCTGTTGGTAGTTACTGTGATGAAGACCAGTATTGCAGATGACTTGAGAAGGGTCAAGAGTTTTGCATCCGACAAGTTAAATGTGAGATGCCTAGTAACACAGACAGAGAAATCAGGAAGGCGGAGGGGTAGGAACGCCTGAGCTCAGTGGACAATTAGGGCTGAAGACATCCCTTGGGAATCAATTCTTATTGACTGTCTTTAAAGCCACAGACTGGGTGAGTCTCAGAACTGAGTCACGCGGGATGCTTACAGTAAGTGCCGGGCAGGGGAGGGGTAGCTGGTGAGGTGGGAGAAAAACCAGGAAGGAGGCAGGGGGAGATTTCTGGAAGTCAGTGTAAGTACTAGAGTCGCTTCAGATGACCAAGAAGTACACATTTGTTAAAAATCACCTATGTGGTTGCTCTTCTTGCTGTGTTCTGCCTAGAAAAAGATGAAAAGGCAACACGGAGAGTCAGCTGAATGACAGAATGGTTTCTCTTTCACCCTGCCACCTTCCTGCAAATACTCCACCTCTTTTTCCCCTCTGGTTGTAAACATCAAGAGAGAAAATATTGCAATGCAGAAAACTGGAGAATTTTACTTGCCAGCAACAAAATATGAGATCTAGAAAAAATTATTCCTGGGGTCAAAATCTTTTAGATATCCCTGCTTGGGCACCTTTCCTTTTACAATCATTATTCATGGGGGACTGAAAACATGGCTCTAACATCTAGATACATCTGTGTAGTTTTTGTTAGCAAGAAATGAACTTCTGATCAATAGGGGCTGCTGCTTTATTCATTCTCATTTTTGAGATTTGGAAGAAATGATAAATTTGAAATCACCCATGGGCATATACTAAAATGGAGACCTTCTTTTGCCTCAAGGCCTAAGGAGAAGACTAAAAAGAAAATTCTAAAACATGTTTTTAAACAATAAACTTGACTAACGTATGTGATTTTCATAGCTCTAGGGCTTTTCTTACTTTCAGAGGGTCCCAGGGTGGTTTGGGAATGAGGGCTGTTCAATAGGTTGTTAAGAGCTGTTTTCCAATAGACATTTTTGAGACAACGCAGGTATCCTGGGACATGTTTTAAAATGGGAGGTCCTTTTGGAATGTGTGATGATATCCATTGTATTAGGCCCAGGCGGCTCTGGATTTAGAAAGAAAAGAGAGAGGGAGACTTAAGAAATTCACCACCCAAATTTCAAAACCTAAATAATGTATTTTAAAATATAAAAGCCAAATTGTGGATGTTTCGATGAGGATCCTTATATTCCAGGTCAATCCAAATTTCCCTAAAGAGCAATGGATGGGATCTCTAGGAATCTGTCCCTCCCCTGAAGATGCCCTCTAGTGACCCCAAAGGGCATGGAGGGAAAAGCACGGGGTGGGTGCTGGGGTACAGGCCACGAAGGGAGTCAATGAGGCCAGGTGCTACAATAGTTATTTAAAATGTGGAGGGATAAGCAGAAAAATATTTACAATTTTCAAGGTACTTTGTTAGCACAACCTCATTGAGCGCTAAACCATGAGGATTTTAAAGTTCAACTTTCCTCCTTTTGCAGAAAAGAAAACTGCTAAGTACTGGTATGGGGCACTAACTCACAATCACCCCGAGACCGTCATGCCCATTTCAGAGCTCCTTCTTTTGTAGCCCTGGGAGGCCTGGTATCTCTGGATTGTGGAGAGGGTCTCATTCATTCAAATCCCTGAATCTGCTCTTGGCTTCAGGCTCTTGGAAGTGGCAGTTGTGCCCTGCACAAGGTCAGTCGAGGGGCACTGGAAATGGCCCATGGAAACAACAGCTGGGCCCAGGGCATTTCCCCTTAACTGAGTCAAGACGGCCAGACTCTGTCGATCAGAATTTGTCAGGGTCTATTTCATAGTGCATTATTAAATGCCCTGATGTTTCTGTGACCAAATAAATGCATTATGAACAGGACACTTTTCCTGCAGTTCTCTACAACATCCTGGGTCTGTTCTTAGGAGAGGATAAAAAGCAGTAGGGACTCTGGTCACAATAATGCCAATTTATATGTGTTGCAAAGCAATCAGTTACCTCATTGAATCCTCCTAGAACTTCTCTCAGGGAGGAAGCTGAGGTCAGAAAGGTGTAATGACTTAGTCAAGACCACACAGTTGTTAACTAGATCCCAGGTCTTTTTTGACATCTCAGGCCAGGACTTTTGTATTTGGCTGGCTGACGTGGTTGGAACTCTTTTTTTTTTTAAACTGTGGTAAAATATACATAACATAAAATTTACAATTTTAATCTTTTTTAAACATACAGTTCAGTGGCATGGTTGAACTTTTGAGGTAGGAGAGAACAAAGAAAGTGTAATAATAAGTATTATAAAAATAAAAGTTAATAAGTCCTTACTATATGCCAAGCAACGTGCTAAGAGCTAATCTTCAATATCCCACTAAATTCTAAAAGCAAATCTGGCTGCAATTCTTACTCTTTTTTCTACAAATGAAGAAACACAAGTTCAGAGAGGTTAAGTAACTTGCCCAAGGTCACACAGCTGGTGGTGGCAGTCAAGTCACAAACTCAGGCTGTTGATTGATGCATTCACCACTCTAATCCACCACACCTTGCTGCTTTTCCTTTAGGGCTGCTGTTAAACAAACAAAGAAGAACTGAAAAGCTCAATTCTTCTTTCTTGGCTTTTTTGTCTGGTTTGAACCCTCACATGTTGGTGGGCAACTGAGCAACCCAACTGCTACCAGAATTTGAGAAGTACTTGAGACAGGGAAAAGGGACAAAAGTCTTTTGCTTTTTCCCTGACAATCTGAACAGTTGGGATCTCTCTCTTCTGGCTGAAACTAGGTAGCAACATCAAAGACTGGCCCAGGGTATCCAAATATGCTTATGCTAAAGAAAATTGTAAGAGGACCTCATGTTTTTGAGAAGAGATTGATGGAAAGCAGGAAACAGGTTTCTAAATAGGAAGTGTCTGAACTCGTTTCACAATAAATGTCACTAAATAACTCAAACGATCTAGTACATACTTTTGGATAACAGGTTGTTATAGGAAATGTAATTATAACTTCATCAAAAAAAAGCAGGCCTGCTAGAGACTGATGGAAACACACACACACACACACACATACACACACACACCCCATATAAATATGTGCACACTTGTAGATTTCTATATCAGTGAACTTATGCTATTTTGAGTCCTACTGGTGTGCACCCTCAGGTTTTTAGATGGCACATGGGAGATACAGAGATTTAAAAACAAACTTTGAGCAATTACCTCACATAAGCTGCATAGTTTCTCATGCCCTACTCCTTGTAAGCATTCACGGATGAAACATGTTGATATTATTTTTGGATAAACTGTCAGCTTCTCTTCATCTGTACTAATGACTACAAAAAAACATTTCCAGTGACAGACACACAGTAGCCCCTAGAATCCCAAACTCAAGCAGATAGTTTTAATGGAGAGATACACTTAAAAATCCCCTACTAATAGGCGATGAACTCAAGTATGCACTTTAAATTCTATAACCAACTGGTCTTAAAAACATTTTACTTTCTACCATGTGTGGCAGGGAACACTCAGAATGACATCAAGAGGACAGGGGATGGGGGAGAACTGGGAGAGAAAGCAAGAAAAGAAGACCCAGGGAGCTGGGTCTCTATAATGTGCCCAGGGCACGGAGCCTCGGGGGCAGCTCCTGGCGTTCAGCTGAGAGGTGCACCCTTACTGCAGGGCACAAGAAGAAGCAGACCCCAAGAGCAGGTGAAATTACAGAAACAAAGACTCCTGACACAGGAAACAGACTTCCAAAGCTTACAGCAAACAATAAATGCTTTACTCGGTTCCTGGAGTTTGGCTTGTAGCCACTGCCAAACTGTCCCCGATGCCTCTAATGTGAGGGTCCTGTGTAGGCAATGAAGAATAAAGTACCATTGTGGTGTTTTGTGGTTGCTTCTTTTTTTTTCTTTTCTTTTCTTTTCTCTTTTCTTTTCTCCTTTCTTTTCTTCTTTCTTTCTTTCTTTCTTTCTTTCTTTCTTTCTTTCTTTCTTTCTTTTATTTGAAAGAGAGAGAATGAGAGAGAGACAGACAGAGCATGAGAGCTGGGAGGAGCAGACTCCCCACTGAGCAGGGAGTCCAGAATGGGGCTCCACCCCGGATATCCAGGACCATGACCTTAGCCGAAGGCAGTAGCTTAACCAACTGAGCCACCCAGGCACACCTGTTGCTTCTTTTTATTTTGAAATTATTTCTGATGTTCAGAAGAGTTGCAAGATAATACAGGGATTTCCTGTATGCCCTTCACCCAGCTTCCCTGAATGTTTGTTTCTTAATTAACCCTGGCACATTTATAAAAACTGAGAAACCAACACTTGGTGTAATACTATTAACTAAGCTACAAACTTTACTAGTTTTTTTCACTAATTTCTCTCTCTCTCTTTTTCCCCTAGGATACTACCATAATGGGGCTTTTGTAATTTAATTCCCTTGTTCAAAAACAAGCTCTCCATTGCAAATCCAAGTAATGATCTTCAGTTATTTGGTTGTTTCCTATATTTTTAGACTCCTCTGCCGCTATTCACCAACATGTACCCTACAAGGTTGGGCTCGAGTCAAACTGGTCATGTTTGCTTCCTCTCATTATATCCTGATCTTTCCTACATCCACCACTTGGCTCATGCTTGTCCCTCTACTGGCAACATTTTCCGGGGTTCATGGTTCTATACTTTCTGTAAGGCTCAAATCAAGTGCTTTCTACCTCAAGAAGATATTACTAGTGCCTCAAGTCAGGTGTGAGCGTTCTTGCCTAAAACTCTCCAGGGTGCAGTATTGGTGCATTTCTTGGGTTGCATATTGGTGGAAGGTACTACCGAATGAGACATCAGAGCAGGGCCAGGTGGAGGGGTGAGACCTGAGCAGCTGAGGGTCAGCAAAAAAGAAGGCCCTGACTCCTGCAACAGGGAGGGAAGAGCAGTCCCTGGGCGTAGGCATTGCAGTGAATTTGAGGAGAACCTTCACATTCTCACCCACCGGTAGAACCCAACTCCTTAGAATGCTTAAGGCATAAGAGTATAATTTGATTCTGCTATAGAGTGAAATCATATCATAAAACAAAAAGAACAGGATATTTCCTACTTATAACATTCCCTTACTTTAACTGGAATAAAACCTGTCTTCACCTAAACTCTGTGTAGAGGAAAACCTAATGCTTATAAACTTTTTTGTTTAGATTTTTGTATTTTGTCCTCCTTTCTTTCCCACGTTAAAGGTGATTGAACAAGCACATTTTTTCTTTCATAGCCACATGTGAAAGGAAAACATGAATGTATCATGACTATTGCAATTGTTTTTTATTTTTATGATTCTACCTTCAGATTTGCATGACTACAATAGAATTTTGTAAGTTACAGATATAAAATAAAAATGATTACTAAAAGAGAAATAAAGTTTGACAGACCCTGAGATATTTCAAAACGCAGACTATGGAAAGGAATGTATGATGTGACCTCTCCTATTGGAATGCAGAACACTGATTTATTTCTGCAAATGAAAAGATGTGTTGTTTTTTATTAGTTTTCTTATATATCTCTTAGCATTAAGTTAGCACATAAATTTAACCAAAGCTGAACAGTATAAAGAGAGATCATGCATTAGACCCAGGAAGGGAAATCTCATGAATGTGATAAAATGTGATATAACCTGACTATAGGGCATTTTATGGAAAAGTTTTATTTTTGTATATGACTATGCAGTATTTAAGGCTGGGGAGAGCATGTAAGAAGACGTATGATTAACTTAATGTGACTATAAGGCAGACATGCAGTTTTTAAACCTTTAATTATCTTACACATTGTAACTGTTTTTCTTTCTAAAGGCAAAGAAAATGCTTAGAAAATTCTATTAATAAGAACTGAATATTTGTTGCTTGCAGTTTTTAAAAGCCTAACATATCTCTCAAATAAAAATAGTAATGTGGACTAATTTCAAGTCTATTGAAGAGATACTTGTTTTTCTTTCCTGGGCTTTGTCATTTTAGGGAGACAGGCTGGATGTGACTTCAAAAACAATTGTATGGAAAAATGTTTATTTTATTTGCAAACTTAGAAATATTTTGCAAGTTTACAAATAAACAGAACAACTTTTCTCTTTTGTAATACTGGAAAGGTTTTTTTTTTTTAACGGTTTCATCTTTTTTCTTTGCTTTTTTTTTACATGATCCAATGGGATATACTTAGAAAATGATCCCGATCCCAAAGAAAATATTTAGGCAGATTTATTCATATTCTTGGGTTTAATATGGCTAGAAGGAGCCTAACCATATTTAATTGAAGAAAAGAAATTTATTCACAGTTCCTCTTGCATATTAACAAGCACTTTTTACTCTAAAACCCTCAAAACATTTGGTAAGAGTTTAAACACCCCCAAACAGCTTCTAGAGAGGGAACAGTAGCATTTTAATTGCCACCAGCCAAACTTGGTGGCAGTTTCAAGCAACAAGGAGGGCAGGGTGATGCTTACAAGAAGGCACACAGAAGACGGCTTTCTCTTTGGCAGCTCTGGCTGGCATTGTAGTGTTCGCCCTGGGACTGAATGGGTCCACCCAGCAACAGCATGCATCTGAGAGCTCTTAATGACACTGCACGAATCTGCTGGGTTTGTGTTGAATGGGTTATTCCCGGGTAAGTCAGAACTTTCTACAGGATCCCAAGAGCATCCATCCTTGTTTCACTCTCCATGTCAAAGCAGATCTTGTCATGAATGACCTACTCTATCAAAGCAAAAATTTGTGGCAACCATACCCCGATACAGTCCAATAACTTAGGGGCATTGTCGTGAGTTTCTTGACATGGAATGTGGCCTGCAATGGATCGCTTCTCTCTGGTTTCTGCCATTCCCTTCCCTTTCCTTTTCCCTTTCTTTGGGCCACTTTCCATCCCTGACTTTCATTTCATATTTTCAAAAAAATTTTTTTTAAAGAAACCAAATATGTTTTGGACTGATTCTCAAAAAAAGCTGCACCTGCATACATAAAGGGCCCGTTAACACCAGGAAAGAAAAGTGATTTGGGACTGACTCAAGGCAGGGAACTACCCACTGAATCATCGCTGACACCTCCAGGTTTCTTTGGAGGTCTCCCATAAGAACACTGACCCAGCCCAGCCTGCTTCAGCTTATGAGAGCTTAGCTGAAGGTGGTATGGCCGCCAGCCATATTACTCATTGGGGATATTGAGTCATATACATTTATAAGGAGTGGGCACAGAACATTAAATATCCCTAAGGTGTTTTGTAGCTTGAATGATGCTGCTGTGAGCCCCAGAGTGATGGAACGCAATTTCTAATTCTGGGGAACATGCATGTTTCATCTCCACAACATGAGTTTCTTGTTTATTTCCTAAACTTTTGGCAATCGCTCCTTGTAACAATGCTCATGCATTTCCAAATGAGAATGTTTATTATTTTTTAAGAGATGGGAATGAAAAATACAGCAAAAAATACTTTTCCTTGGACAGTTTAGGCCATTCCATCTATCATGGGTGGAATGCCGTTTTTATGTGGGATTTTGTATTTGCTTAAGGTGTAAGATACACTGTGTGTTCTTCTTTGTGCTTTAGACTTGCCCCTTAATTCCATTTGGGTAAGTCAACCTCAGAAGTTAGATTACACTCACAGTAACATGTATGAGATTCTATCAGACACCATTCAGGCTGAACACAATTTCAATAATGGCTCTGCAAGGAGAAGAATAAATCTTCTATCTTTTATCTCAACCACTAGTTGCTGAGACTTATCAGTTCAAGCCATTCCCCCACCCCATATCCTTCCCAACTCCTCTTTCTTACCAAAGGAAAAAAAAATTGATAGAGCTTGCCTGTCTGTTTTTCTCCCTACCTTCTTTATAAAGTTCTTAAATACATTCTCTTTAAGTTTCATTTAAACTAGAGCATTTGGTAAGTTGATAGTTATAGCATGCTCACAGCTGTGGGAAAACTGACATAAAAAATAACCAGCTCAGAAAAATGGCCCATGCACAACATCTTTGAGTTTTTATGTTTTATTAGCAATTTGGACTCATTACTGTTTGGGAAAGGAAGGAAGGGAGGTAGATGTTTCTTCAAGTTGTTTCTTTAATGTATTAAGCAGAGTTTCTCAATCAGGTTTAATGCAACTCTGCCCAGCCCTTTTAGCTGGGCTCCAGGAGATCCAGGAAATGTTGGCCACTGGCCCCCACTCTCCTCCACCCGCTAGCTCCCATACATCTGCATTCCCCGGTTTTCCTTCACTGAAATTCATTATCCAGTACCAGAGGTCAGGCTGAGTATTTCATGAAGCTTCATAGAAAAATGAGATAACCTCTCTATCTCAACCCAATATGCTCTCTGATCTTTCCCAGCTTTTGTCTTCCTCTTAGTCTTTTCTCCAAAGGCAGGATTACCACTTGCAGCTACCACAGTGTCACTGTTCTGAATTATGACAGCCAGAAAGAGCTGGGTAATATTTAATAGCCTGAGATCACAGACTTTCCTGACACAATCCTTAGCCAGGTCTGTCCCTCTTTCAGAACTCTCATTATTTGTACACGTCCTAAGACTTCTGGAGAGAATACACTGTCTCTAAAACTCTGTTTTCCTTTCTTTTTTGCTCTCCATGGTATTAATCGTCCCCCCCTTCACCCACCCACCTGGAAAAGCTGTCCATTTTGTCATGGAAGAGCACTAATGCAGACTATAAGAGTTCTGTTCCCAATCTTTGTGCCTCTTGGTAAATCTTTGGAATATAAAAACACTGCATGTTGAAACAGCTTTCTGTGGCTAGATTCGGAAAAATCACCAATTATCACATTGGAGAAAACATTAAATACACAGGCATCAAGTCTTCCAACTCAATTGTCACTCTTTCCCCAAGAACACAGGAATCAGGATGATGGGAAAATGACAGGTACAACAGCGATGAATGGAAAACTAAATAGGAAAATTCACCTACTTAAGCCCTTACCCTCAGAGGAAAGAAGGAATGGGGGCACCAGGGTGGCTCACTCATTAAGAATCTGCCTTTGGCTCAGGTCATGATCCCAGAGTCCCAGGATTGAGCTCCACATCGAACTCCCTGTTTGACAAGAAGCCTGCTTCTCCCTCTCTCACTCCCCTTGCTTGTGTTACCCCTCTAGCTGTTTCTCTCTGTCAAATAAATAAAATATTTTAAAAAAGGAAAAAGAAAAAGGAAAGGAGGAAGGAAGGAAAGGGAACGAAGAAGAAGAAAGTAAAAGAGAAAAAAGAAGGAAGGAGGGAAGGAGGAAAGAAGGGAAGAGGGAAGGGAGAGGATGAAAGAAAGAAAAAGGGAAGGCAAAGAGAATGAGAGAGGGAAGGAGGGAGGGAAAAGAAAGGAAGTAAAAAAAACCAACTGGTACTAATTTTCATCTTTCCATAGACAAAAACTTTCCTATCAGGAATTTAAACTGGAAAAGATTTGGCATCTAAGATATCAAATCACACCCGAAGGGTTGAATTAGCTCGATACTCCTTGATCTGATACATAGCTGAGACACAAGAATGTTAATTCCACCTCTACCAACAAGATGTCTGGTTCAGCTTGTTTTCATGACTAGTTTGAAAGCTGTCAGGAGGAAAAAGAGTAGAAGCTAGGTAAGCAGAAAAGTCCTGTATGATGGGTTTCTAGGGCAGTACACCTCCTAATTGAGGTCCTGGGCACAGCAGCATCAGCATCACCTGGGAACTTATGAGAAATGCAAATTCTTGGGCCCCACTCCAGGCCCACAAATCAGAATCTCTGAGGGTGGGGACCAGGAGTCTGTGTAATTGCCTCCCCGGTAATTCTTCTGCAGGCTAAATTTGAGAAGCACTGTAAACATTCTTCCCCCTAAAGATTTGAGCCTGCTCTTGGGAAGGAACAGTAATTACCTAGCCCTCATTCAATGAAATAGCAGTACTGTTAGAGTAGGTGAAAGAATATAAGACAAGGTGTAGAAGAGCACATTTATTATGAGCAAATGAGAGAAGAGAATAAATGAATGTATGTACAAACACATACATATGCACACATCAACAGAGAAGATTTGAATCATTAAATTCCTCGAAGAAAAATAAATACCACAACTATGTGGAGAGAGAAATCAAACCAGCATATGAGAACAGGCTTTCAGTCTGTGATACTTTGGCCTAGAACCTAGGATAGTTTCCATTAGCAAATACAAAAATGGAATTTTAAAACACAGATTTACGATCCCATCTTGCCTTAGAGACTCCTTTGGGCTTCAGACACAAGGGGAGAGAGATTCCTCCAGATAGTATCATATTCCCTGTATACCGACACACATACAAAATGGATTTTGGTAGTAGAGGAAACCCTGATTTTTTAGGTATACTGATGCCCTCACATCCGTCGAAGAGGATTAAATAGTAAACCTGATAGTTGAGTTGAAGAGGCAGACAGTGGCTACCTCATAAACCAAGGGCTCTCTTGTCCCTTCATTATCCTCCTTGAGAGAAACAGAGACAGAACTGGCCCAGCGCAGAAGGTTCCAGAGAAGCGTCTTCACAGGCCTCCCAGCCTCTTCACTGGTCACTTCATCGGGCTGCTGCGCCGTGTGCGCGTGCGCTGGTGTGTGAGCCTGTGCTGTGGACGTGCATGTGAGGGCGGAGGGTCATCGTTTGCAGGTTAAGGGATTAAATCAAACTTCAGAGCGAGACGACAAGTCAGCTTTATGGTTTGGCCCCCAAAGACTGACTGTGGGGAGCAAAAATCAACAGCCCTGAGCAGGACAGGTTTCAGCCGGCCAAGTTTAACCACCGCCATTTCCTGCTGAGGCAAGCACGAGAGCGCACTGAACCCACGTTGTGTTTGAAACTCCTCTCAGTGGCATAAAAAACTGAGCTGCGGGAAGCCACCTGGTGAAGTCACTCACCATTAGAGGTTTGTAGGCACTCGGTATGTCTCTGCCTCATAAGAGGCCAGGCCCCTCCCTTATCTTGTCCAAACCACCTTAGGGTTCTTTTCTCTCCTTTTCAGTCAAGGTTGGTGGCTGGCCCACAGCAGTAAGGCACCATTTCAACTCACTAGACCATCATGGGAGGATGGACCCGCCTTTTCTTCTGCTTGCCTCCTTTTGTTTCCTCACAGGGATCTCAATATGTACTCTTGAAGATTCAGAGATTTGTGCAGCTGGAAAGCCGCATATTTTCCTGCTGTTCCTAAGGGGCAAGCAAATCGTCCCCGGGGGCTGACACGCACGGACCCAATATGAAACGCACTCATAGGAAATGGATCCAAACAAAGAATTGTGTTTCCCTATTACATAACGTTTCTCCCAAGTACAGCATGTCAGTCTCCTTCACAGCTGGCGCGTGTGCCTATTGTTGCAGGAGAGGCAGCGGGCATTTGTAATGTTTACAATTTGTCTGCAACTTTCATAGTAAATCCTCATTGTCTTCCCCTTAAAAATAATGTATTGGATTTCAAATTCTGTGTAAATGCAAGGGAACAGCAGTGATCTTCACTATAAGGACAGGTGAATGAATCTGCCTTGAAGCTAGAAAGAATCAGGATGAACTTGAAAACCCTTCAACTGTTGCTTCCTTCAGAGAAAAATAAAATTCAGAAGAAACCAATGTTTTAATGAATTCTGTGTCTCTGTTTCAATAAAAACAAGGAGTTTTATTTATGAAGTTAACGTCTCTCTAAATCTAAGGAAGTAATTTATGCTGGCAGATATGCAAATAGTCAAGAGAAAATAGATAATGACAAGAAAATTTTGCTTTCATGCAGAAAGGGAGAAGCAATTTCAATGACATGGAAACTGAGTTCCCTGGAAGCTGGAGGGCTGGGTGGAAAAGAAAAAGGAAATAGGTACGGGAAAATCTTTATCCCCAGTCAGTATATTAATTTAAAAACAAAACAAAACAACACTGCACATCCAGCAGAAATGATACAAATAAGTGATAAACAATCACACTCTATGTGATTGATCCCAATGCTCTGGGAACACAGAAGGTTGTATAAGGAGAGAGGCCGCTGAGAATAGAGGATGAGGAGGAATGAAACAATTCAAGAAGGCTTTACTGACAAGGCAACATTTGAACTGGCATTTGGAAGCCACAGAAAGCATAACAAAAGCAGAAGATATAAGACCCTTGAAAGAAGGGCCATATTTTCATTTTTTACACCCTAACGGCACCCTCTCCCACACACACATATTTCAGCCTGTAGCAAAAATTCAACTAGTGTTCAATGAATGAGTGTTGAAAAACATTCATACAGAGAAAACAGCACTGAAGAAGGTGAGGAGCTGCCAAAGGCATTGGCATGTTCAAGGCCTGGCAAGTAATGGAGAATGGCTAAGGGCAAGGTTTGTGGAGAGAGAGAAATGGGGGAAAGTAAGCTGAGGTCAGGTTGTTAAAAAGCTTTGTGGGGAGGGCCAAGAAAAATTGTTTCCTCTGGAATCCAGCATTTCCCAGGATGCATGTAGGGAACATGAGTTCCCCAGAATATTAATTTAAGAATACAAATGGGAAGAAGGGGTAGGGAGGAGAAAAGGAGCAGGAGACATAATTCTACATTTAAAAAGTTTAGGATGCATTAAACAAAGTTATCCAGGAATTTTATGGGAAGATTTCTCAGTTTTTAATAAAATATTATCTTATCTCCAAGTCAGTATGGGCAGTACTAGATGGTGGAACTTATGCCTGCTTATAATTATGCATCTGTTTGAGTCATTAATCTCTACTTTCCCAATCAGATTGTCAACTCCAACAGGACAAGGACTAAGTCTATCTTTGTTCACCATTATATCTCTTATGGATTACAGAAAGTCTAACACATAGTAGATGCTCAAGCAAATTGCTGAATGAATAAATGATAGTTTGGCTGGGTATAGAATTCTAGGTACAAAGTAAACTTCCCTGTTTCTTTTTCTCTTTTCTTTCATTTTCTTTTTCTTTCTTTCTTTCTTTCTTTCTTTCTTTCTTTCTTTCTTTCTTTTCTTCTTCTTCTTCTTCTTCTTCTTCTTCTTCTTCTTCTTCTTCTTCTTCTTCTTCCTCTTCTTCCTCTTCTTCTTCTTCGGGGGGGGCAGTTGTACTTTGTTGCTGATGAGAGGTTTGAGGCCATTCTGAATCCTATTCTTTTACTGGTAATCAGGGACTTCTTCCTTCCTTAAAATCTTATAAAATTTTCTCTATTTTTAGCCATAATGGCTATGTTGCTCTACATAACATATTTTTGACATTACCATAAGGATAGGAAACACTATTGACAGGGGTGAAGGAAGAGACCTAATAATCTCATTTCATATGAATGCAGTTCTTTTGTCCTAATGCCATTCCTGTTCTTTGGAATTACTGACTTTTAAGTTTGGAGCATGGCTGAAGGACCTGGAGGAAAACCCATTTCCTCCTGCTGTCTTAGGCAGCAGTTTTCTCTCCTTTTTCTCCTCTGTTCTATTCATATCTTCTAGAAAATCCTCAAAATTTTGGATCCAATAATGGTACCATTTGTCAATTCCCTGTGCTATTATAATTTTATTCATAGATGTGTATATGCATATATATGTGTGTAAAACTATACACATGAGTTTTATTTTATTCATGTATATGGATTATTTTAAGGGGAGGCAGGTATGTGCACTTGGTTTGCCATTTTGAACCACTGCATTTGTATTTCATTTTTTTCATTTTAAACTCATTTATTAGAGATAACAAAACTATAATGAAATTTAATTCAATTTGATCTAATCTGTACTGAAATAGATTTCTTATGTGTGTAAATTAGGAGGCAGCCTAAAAATTAAAAAAATTGCAGAATTTGCTGTCACAAAATAATGTGTATTTATAACTTGGCTAGTAGCTCTTTTTGCCAAAGGATACCATGAGGATCAACAGTAGAATGTTGGTCCAAGGCTTTAGGCTCTTTGCATGCAAGTCATATCTGGCTAGAGGATAGTGTCACAGCATACTGAAAGAAGAATAAAACAGCTTTAGAAATGAGTTTAGGAAAAGCATTCTGCAGCTGACACCTTAACTTCCTCCTTAGTGAAAAAATGCCTTGTTGCCTCATTTGGAGCCCAGTTTACCCTCTTTGGCTTAAAATATCCAACATCCTATCAGGCATTTAACTGCAAACACCATTTCCATCTTCTGAAGCGCCACAGGAACCACCTCCAGCTGCTAAGGGGACTTTCCAGATACTAAATAATTGCCTGCAAAGGCTTTCCTCATGCGTGTCTAATAAACAGGAAAAATCCCGTCCGCCTAGTGCACTTATAGAGGAGATTGTTTAAAACATTGACTCTCTCACACATTTATGAAAGGAATGAATCAGTAGGTCAGGGTTCTGAGGCAGATAACCAAATAAAATGTTCATGCTTGTTTTGGGGTGGGGGGGTCCCTTGACATGAAGACTCATTATAAATTACAACACATATATTATATTTAGTGCAATGACTTAAAGCTTCGAGAGTTAGCCAATAGAGGGACCACAGAGAAAGCATTCATTTACTGCATATAGTCTATAGCATATCTTGGTGCTATGGGTTATTTTTTTTTCCTACAACAGGAGGCTGTTATCTCTACCCGTGTTTGTTTCCAGTTGTGCAGCAGCTGTCAGTCCTTTCTTATCCCCCTCCCCAAACTAGAGACTCAACATAGCCTTCCCATCACCCCTTATTTTAATCAGCTCGGAGTCTGAGAAAGCCAGGCTGCATCCTCCTGGGAACTCCAGGAACTGCTGGTGGGCTACTTGGCCAGACCTCAGCGAGCTGTCTATTTGATAGTGTCTCTCACGTTTCTGTGTGCATGAGTGCAGACGTGCTTTGTTCAAGGATGCCTGAGCTGCCCAGTGCAGCTGTAAGGGCTGACTTCTCTTGCAATGAAGATAATTGCTGTATGCACAGAGCAGAAACTCTTGCCTTCTCCACAAATGTTAAGCATCTCTAACCTGTACAAAATTGCAGATGAAAGTCAATCTAATGAAAGAAGTCTACAAAAGAAAACAAACATTCGAATCAGTTCATAGAGAGAAGTAGAGAGGAGCCATTGTCTTGACCAATAATTCTGTTCCTTTCTGGATTCGCACCACCACAGACTTGGTCATGAAATGAATTTTACTCTTAGACTTTGAACATTTTACCTTTATTCTTCAGAAAACAAAAGTCTGGGGCATGCACAGGAGAAATGGCTCCAAAAAGCAATTAAAAACTCATCCTATCATTTGTCTGGAGCCATAATTATCCCTGGTGTGCAAGCCACACTCCACTCTCATCAGTGCATTTATTTATATTGCATGCTTTGCATTAAGGAGGACAAAGGTGTGGAGTAAATGATGCTCACCGTCACTAATATACTGTTTACACAAGAGTAACATAAGATAGACCATAATGTGCCTGCTCAGTGAGCAGACAAGAAATGGAACCAGCAGTTCGTCATTTTGTTCAATCAGTGTTCTCTGTGTGCAAACAAAGAGATTTATACACACAATAAAGCAATAAAAACATCCTTCAGAATATTTCTATGAATGAGTTTACGACCACACTCTAATGAGCCGTGCCGGCATATATCTCAGCAGCTGGCTTAGGAGAGCTGATTGGTTCCACTACTTTACAAAGGAGACACAATGACTAGAATAGAGCTGGAACAATTTTTTTTTTTTTAATTGTAGGCCAAGAGGCGGGGAGGGAGTTGGGGAGGAGTAAAATTGCAAAGACAAAGGGGGCTCAGCACTAATGCCAATAGACAGAGTTGTCAAAGCAGTCTCTGGCTTGGTCCCTGAATTCCTCCTGACCTGAGAGGTTATATTTAGAAAACAATTGTCCAGAGACATCCCCTTGGAACTTTGAATTGGTTACCTACTTCTCTAAAGCATGGCATGAAAAACTTTTTTTTACAAAACATCTACCATATACTTAAGACCTTTTGTAAGTATGGCAGGTGTGGGTAATGGGGCTGGTGCCTTACAGATGGGACAGGTGTGTTTTCGGAAGGGATTATGTGTTCTTGGGATCATATCGGCACAGAAACATATTCTATGCATCCCATCATTTGAAATTATCTTGAAGAGCTCCTTTTCCCCTATTTTTCTTCCCTCCACAATAAAAAGTCTCACATGTTGCCCTATGTTTTGGCTGTCTTACAATATTTTTCAAAAAAAGAAGCTACTGAAAGAAGTTAAAATCTTCTTGGATGCAGATATAAAGGTAAGAAAACTGCCTTCTTATAATCAAGGAAGAACACATTATGAAGTGCCTGGAATAAAATGACGGTTTCTTCTCTAAGCCTCCAGGGAGAGTGGAAGTGTGACTGAGCAGAGTTGTACTTTCTTAGGAAGGGCTGTCCAATTTCTCTACTCCACAACCACTTCTTCCTGGGCAAGTCCAAGAGCTTATTCTGACAACCACTGAAAGTAAACCCAATGTCATCCAAGGCTGCACCCAGTTTAGCCTGCTTGGGACCCCATTTCACACAAGTGACATTGTTCATACACCGTGCTGCTGTGAAAATCATCTGAACTCAGAATACTGCCTTTTTCATAGCAAAGGAAATAATTATTAGGTGCAAATGAGAGTGATTTCTTTTTGGTTGCTCATAAGGAGCTTGCCTGCAATCACTCAAGACCCTAAATCATATCACCCTATGGACTCTGGGACTGGGTTTTTTTTGTCAATGTGGGTACATTTCATTGTTTTGGGCACAGTATTTCAGTAGGAGTCTCTCCAACTTTTACCTCCAAAAAATTTTTTTTTATTTCAGTTGAACTACTTTAAAAACATAAGCTTATGTCTAATTAGAGTCCAGTTTTTGTCCATAATGCCTTACTGGTTATTGTTATAATTGTCATGATATTTTATGTGACCTACCCATAGAGGGGCAAAGCTGGGCTGAAATTTAGACAAATAGCTAAACATACCCTCATTTCTTTTCTCTTTTAATTGATAGAAATATTATTCGATAGGTTCAATTTCCAACATTTAAAAAATGTTTCAGAATGCGTTAACAAACTGTTGACCTTGATAGGGATTAATTAAACCCTGGCTGTTATTCCTATTACAGTCTTTACACACTGCTCAGTTGACTGAGGACACCGAGAGCCCCTCAAACTACACTGTTGGGTAAAACAAGGACATGAGCAACAAGTCCTACTCATTCATTTGTAAATATGACACCGTTATGAAAGCTAAACTCACTCATGTCATGACTAGCAGAAACATTAGATTTCATCATATTTAAAGACTTTCTGGTGTAACTTTATAGACAGTAAAAATTTAAAAAGCAATACAATAAAAAGCTAATACCTACCACTCAAACTAAGAAATAAAATACGACAGATAGCATTGAATGAGTTGATGCTCACCTGTAACCCCCTCCAGGTCCTAGTCACTCCCCTCCATCAGCTATGGAGGTCATATCATCTCAAATTTGGGAATTATCATTCCTATGTCTGTCTTTATACTTTTGCTACATACATGTATACTTCTGAACCTTTCACTTTTTAGCTGGAATTCCTAATTGGTATCCACTGTGATTGTTGGTTATATGAGAGATACAAAAATAAAGTAGTCCTTAAAAAAAAAACCCATTTACTTATTTATTTGAGAGACAGAGAGTGCACATGAGCAGGGGGAAGGGAAGACGGAGAGGGAGAATCCCCAGGAGATTCCCTGCTGAGCGCAGAGCCCTGTGGAGGGCTTGATCTCAGCTGAAATCAAGAGTCGGAGGCTCTATGGACTGAGCCACCCAAGCCCCAGTAATTCCTCAGTTTTAAAAATATTGCCCATTTGGGGCACCTGGGTGGCTCAGCTGGTTAAGTGACTGCCTTCGGCTTAGGTCATGATCCTGGAGACTCGGGATCGAGCCCCACATGGGGCTCCCAGCCCGGCGGGAAGCCTGCTTCTCCCTCTCTCACTCCCTCTGCTTGTATTCCCTCTCTCGCTGTGTTTCTCTCTGTCAAATAAATAAATAAAATCTTAAAAAAAAAATATTGCCCATTCAGCATCCCATGTCTCTAAACCATTTGCATTCTCATCCCTGGTGACCCCATTCTCCAAACATACGGAATGGAGTACAGCGAAGGGGAATGAATTATCCAGGGTCACACATCATATCTCAGTAGCAGAAAACACTGCATGGAGGGAGCCCACCCTTGCCTCCCACTAACCCATGATGCTGTTGTGCTCTAGGGCTTCATAATATATTTATAAGTGCTCCACAATATGTAATAAATCATTAAGTATTGATTTAAACAGTGCCATTTGCAAGCCTCAAAGCGCTTTACTGTATTACATACATAAAGGAATCAAATCACTCCGCCAGCCATTGACAGGCAGCAGTTAGAAGCCCTGGTTATTAGAGCCGTGTCAGCAAAACTCCGGAGCAAGGGAGATGCAGAAGTGAGTGAGTCGCATCGACTCCTGGCAGCAGCGAGCCTGGGCTACTAGCTGGGGGAATATGCACTAGAGTGCACCTTAGTTTTTTAACTGTTTGGGTGGAGAGAGAATCTGTTATTTGTATAAATCAATGTGTTCATTAGAGGTCTGCTGTGTTGGAAACTTCACAGGTTTGATGTGTATCGGCTATGGGAAAGGAAAGCTTTAAACGATGTAGTAAAGGCAAGTATGGGAAAAATCCACACGCTCCTTTATGACGGGCACCTGCCAGTCTCACGAAGATGCCTTTGGAGCCAAAAGAAATCAATGGCTGGGGCTGGGGATTTAAAAGCTCACTCTCAAAGGCTGAGGTGTGTTAAAGCCAGATGCACCCGCTTTGTGGGAGCCCACTGTTAAATATTCAGGAATCCTGTAAGCCATTCTTTAACTGTTGGAGGTTGAAATGGACTGTGGTAGGAGCACAGAAACTAGTAAGCCTTACAGATCAAGACTTTGCCCTGCAGAGAGTGGTTTGCCAACACACCACTGCTTTTGCACACCTTCTGGATGGTGGAGTTTGCCTCTCAACCTGATTTTTACCGGATTCTGAAAAGAGTCTTTTGAATAACTTACAGATTCATTCACAGATAGTTGTTATGGAAAAACATCTTTGTACCTAGCTGGCAAATAATATAAGGTAATGTCTATGGTGTTCTCTTGGATGAATGGAAAACTCATATTTTCCCAAAACGTAAATCAGGAAATGGCTATCATGGAAATAGCAACTTCTAAAGAAATAAAATAAACGTATAATGAATGTTTTCACCCACATTCAGTCAGCCTCAATAAAACACTACTTGCCTTCATGCTGGAAATCTGAAAGGGCAGGCCATGTCAACACATTGACAAGTTACAGAATTATTTCTGTTCCTGAGAAAATCACCCGCACCTCAAAATCCCATCAACCCAAAGTGCCTCCAAGGGGAAAACGGCACATGTTCATAGAAGTTTAGTGAAAATGCCCACTTGTACTTTTCAAATGGTAACTTTAATTTAATTATTTTTAAATAATTAATGGGTGGCTCTTCCAGAATAAAAGTTGCTGTTAAAGTGGTAACTTCACATCTTTTGATTACAAGAAACATTTTCTAGTCCATGTTAACATTTTGCATGGAAATTATCCAAGGCAATTACTCTAGCTCCCTGCCAAATGAAACACATTGGATTACTTATTTTCCTGATCTTAGTTTCTTTCTAATTTTAGTTGTTTCCTAATTTTTGTTCCACTCTTGTCTGGGGGTACAGGGATCAATGCCATGCCAACTCTCACTAAAAAGGATTTTCATAGATAGAAGAAGCAAGATTGAATTTGGAATATCCATCACCATGTTTTTCATTTCTTGGGCATGTGTGCAAAGGCAGCTGGATGCCAATCATCTTTCCTTAAATCAGATTTTCCCTCTATTTACATGACAGCCTGCAATGAAACCACATATTTGGGTAGTGTCACAGGAATTCACTATGATCATCCCATTAGCAAGGCGCACCTAAACCTAAGAGAGTTCATTGCCAGGTGGATGTGTGTTGGGGGGGAGTGTTTATATAATAATAGTTTACTGAACATCTAAGCTGTGTACAAAGGTCCTTACATGTATTCTCTCTAATCCTTACAACATTACTATAACATTTTGTACATGGGGACATTCTGGTTCAAAGAAAGTAGAGGAACCACACAAAAAGTATGGGAGATAGAATTCAGGTTAGCCTCTTTTCACTATCCCACCTAACTCAATACGGGGCTATCTTAACATGACCACAGAATGATGGTCTCCTTTCCCTATCTGCTTTCCATAAGTAGTCATGTTTCTGACATTTGTAATATTAAAACCATTAAGAATTTTGGTTACTAGAATAAATTTCTTTAAAACCATAATGCGAAAACCCTTCCATTACAGCTTTAAAGCAATTTGAAAATGGGAGCTTTCAAGGAACAAAATTATGAATTACGAAATGTTATCCAGTTGTTCTAACTATAATAATACATGTGATCTTAGCAAAGTTATTTAATATATTAGATATGAGAACTTAATATAAAATTTGCTACATGTTTACTTTTAAGATAAAATTGTTTATTAATTATTTTGGGAGCAACAGATTACCTCACAGCCAAAATACATGCTTTGGTTATTTTTACCAATTTATCTAATAATAACATCAGTGTCTTTCACTTTAGCCACAAAAAGCAAATAGGTCAAATATTACTTATTTTGTTTTATAAATTAGGGGTTGAAACTCAGATAGATACAGACATACGTCATTTTATCACATTTCTTTTTATTGTTCTCCACTGATACAGTTTTCTTTTCCTCCTCCTCCTCCTTCTTCTTTTTTTTTTTTTTTTTTTACAAATTAAAGGTTTGTGGCAACCCATATCAAACAAATCACCATTTTACCAACGGCTTTGGTTCACTTCATGTCTCTGTGTCACATTTTGGTAATTCTTACAATATTTCATACTTTTTCATTATTATATTTGCTATGGTGATCTGTGATCAGTGATCTTTGATGATGTTACTGTTGTAATTGTTTTGGAGTAGCATCAGCTGCTCCCATAGAAGGTAGGGGAGCTTAACTGACCATATGTGTGTTCTGACCATCCCACTGACTAGCCGTCCCATGTCTCTCTACCTCTCCTTGGGCCTCCCTGTTCCGAGACACAACAGTATTGAAATTAGGCCAATTGATAACCCTACAATGGCCTCTAAGTGTTCAAGTGAAAGGAAGAATCTCACATCTCTTACTTTAAATCAAAAGCTAGATAGAAGTGATTAAGCTTAGTGAGGAAGGCATGTCAAAAGCCAAGATAGGCCAGAGGCTAGATCTCTTATATTGAACAACTAGCCAAATTGTGAATGAAAAGGAAAAGTTCTTGAAGGAAATTAAAAGTGCTACTCCAGTGAACACACAAATGGTAAATGAAATTGTGAATGAAAAGGAAAAGTTCTTGAAGGAAATTAAAAGTGCTACTCCAGTGAACACACAAATGGTAAGAAAGTGAAACAGTCTTATTGCTGATCTGGTGAAAGTTTGAGTGGTCGGGATAGAAGATCAAATCACACTATTCCCTTAAGCCAAAGCCTAACCAGAGCAAGGCCCTAACTCTCTTTGATTCTATGAAGGCTGAGAGAGGTGAGGTTGCTGCACAAGAAAAGTCTGAAGCTAGCAGAGGTTGTTTCATGAGATTTACGAAGAGAAGCCTACTCTATAACAGAAAAGTGCAAGGGAAAGCAGCAGGTGCTGATAGAGAAGCTGCAGCAAGTTCCCCAGAAGACCCGGCTAAGATCATTAATGAAGATGGTTGCACCAAACAACAGATTTTCAAAGTACATGGGGGTGCCTGGGTTGCTTTGTTGGTTAAGCAGCTGATTTTAGCTCAGGTGGTCATCCTGGGGTTCTGGGATTGAGCCCCATGTTGGGGGTCCCTGCTCAGTGGGGAGTCTGCTTCTCCCTCTCCCTCTGTGTTCTCTCTCTTGTTCTCATTCTCTCTCTTTCTTTCTCTCTCTTGCTCTCAACTCTTACTTTCTCTCTCTCACTCTCTCAAGTAAACAAATCGAATCTTAAAAAGAAAGTTAAAAAAATAGATGAAATAGCCTTATATTGGAAGAAGACACCTGCTAAGACTTTCATAGCTAGAGAGGAGAAGTCTGTGCCTGGTTTCAAAGCTCTGACTCTCTTGTTAGGGGCTAATACAGCCGGTGACTTTAAGTTGAAGCCAATGCTCAGTTGCCATGCCAAACATCCTAGGGCCCTGAAGAATTATATTAGATCTATTCTGCTGTGCTCTATAAGTGGGGCAACAAAGACTGGTTGACAGCACCTCTATTTACAACATGGTTAACTGTTGAAGACTATTGAAGACTACCACTCAGACAAAAAGGTTCCTTTCAAAATAGGACTGCTCATTAATGGAGCACCTCGTCACCCAAGAGTTCTGACAGAGATGGACAACAAGATTAATACTGTTTTCATGCCTGGTAATGCAGCACCCATTCTGGAGCCCATGTATCAGGTAGTCATTTCAACTCTAAGTCTCATTATTTAAGAAATATATTTTGTAAGCCTATAGCTGCCAGAGAGAGTGATTCCTCCGACGGATCTGGGCAAAGTAGGTGGAAAACTTCTAGAAAGGATGCCTCATTCTAGATGCCATTAAGAACATTCGTGATTGGGGCGCCTGGGTGGCTCAGGTGGTTAAGCGACTGCCTTCGGCTCAGGTCATGATCC